>VWZS01003477.1:3044692-3078322 GCA_013397075.1 Rhabdornis inornatus
CGCCGGGCCCGGGGGCCCCGCCCGCTCCCCGGCCCCGAGGAGGGGAGGCCGCCGGCAGGGGGTTACACACCTCGCTGTTAAAGGCTTTCACAGCCTCCATGTCGCGGCGGAGGCGGGAGCCGGGAGGCTTCTCTCCGCTGATGGCGGCCGGGCCGGGTCGGGCCGGGCGGGGGCAAGTCTCGGTCCGTGCTGTGCGTGCGCTCCTCGCTCAGGGGCCGCCCGGCCTCCTCTCCATGGCGGGTGGCGCAGNGTGGCGCAGGGGGCGGGCGTGGGGGGACGCGGGCCCCGCTCGTTTCCGTCTCCTCCTCGTCCCGCTTCCCGCCCGGTGGCGCCGGCGTTCCCTTCCCTCCCTCCTTCCCTCCCTCCCGCACTGGGCTCTGGGCGGCCGCACCGGCAGGAGATGGAGGAACAACGCGCGGCGGCTGCGGCGCGGGCGCCAATATGGCGGACACGCGGGGGCTCCTCGCAGCGCAGCGCCGGAGCGGCGCAGGCGGCTACAGCGCCCCCTGCCGGGCAGCGCCCGCACCGCCGCACGGCGCTGCCGGGATGGCGCCGCGTCAGGCCCGCCCGCTCTGCTTCCGCTCCTCCTCCTCCCCCTGGAGCGGGCGGGAAGGAAAGGGTTACGGGAAGGAAAGGGTTACAGGAAGGAGGTGTTAAGCGCTGCTGCGTTTCGTCACCGGGGGGGCAAAGCTTGGAGTTCTTAGGACACCGTTTTCACTGTTTCCGGATCCCCGAATTGTTCGTCTCCTCATGCCCGGCCGGCTGAGCTTCCCTCTCCTCGCAGCAAGGCCCGCCGGCGAAACTGGGAACGGCATGCAGGCTTGAAAAAAAGCAACGGGAAAAAGAATCAGCGAGGCGTAGGAGGGCAAAAAAATTCGTAATTCCATAAACTCACAAGCAATCTGTACTATTTATCAAGAGGAAAGGAGAAAACCCAGACAATCGTATTAAAAATCAGTCACAAGCCCCAGTGCACTTACTACATGAATATTACAACTCAACAATTCTACACCAAAAAGTCTCCAAACTCATCACCAGGCGTTAAAGCCTTTCTGTTCGACTACCCAGGGCATACTGCCAAGATAAATTTCAGATAGGCTGCACTTCCCCGTGTCCCCAGCACCATGCCAGACCGGCAGAGCACATGCCTCTCCCTGAAGCACAAACACCTTGCTTAGCTGAGAAATCCCAGCAGGAGCAGCTCTGTCAAACAGGAGGACTTACTTCCAGGGCATAGATTTTTGTTTGCTCAAACACAAAACCACCACACGTTTCGCCTTAGCCAGGAAGAGCCTGAAGGATCTCAGAAGCACTGAAGATGAAAACTTGGTTTGTCTTCAGTTGCTGCTTTTCCATGCTTGGTTATGTCCTTTCAACTCCACTGACACAGCAGAGATACGACAGCGCCCCTCTGAATCGCATTTCATTATTTTCCAGTCACAGCTGAAAGTCAGGCTCTGTGCCTTGATGGTCTCACAACTGCCCCTCAGACCAGAGTAACAAAGGCTCTTCATGGACAGCGAAAATGCCACTTCAGGCCTGAGTCAAGGACTTCAAACTGAGGTGGCTTATTCAAAAAACAAGGTAACATAAACTAAAATAAGCCAAACATTGCAGGAAAACCTGGAATCCTACAGCTCCATTCCTACAGAAACAAGAGAGATTACTAAGTCTATTTATTAAAGGCATTGGAGGTTCCTCCTGTCTTATGCTCCAATAGGCTTACTTAAGGAAAACGCCCATCTCTAGCAACTGCCCTTGTTGCAGTATCAGACCACCAAGAGGGTCAGGAAACGAGCAAATACCCTGTTAGGATGAGGAAACTGTGTCTGTTCAGACTGAAAAAAAAAAAAAAGACGGCTATGGGGTAGGAAGGACATCCAATGCCTGCAAGGTAAAATGACTGAATCAGGCTCAGTGATATTTGATTGTTTTTAAACAACTGAATAAAGTTCTTTGCAGACCTCCTACACAGCAGGAGGTCAAGAGCTAGTAGTCTTCACTTAAAGCAGGAGAGGTTCTGACACAACCCAAGAAAAGCCTTTTTGCTTGTGAAGATGGCCAAGCAGTGGAACAGGTTTTCCAGACAGGCTGTGCAGTCTCTAGCCCTTTATGAAGTTCCAGGGGATAAAGACCTTAGTAATCTACTCAGAGCTCACAGCCTGACCATGCTTTGAGCCAGAGACTGGGCTAGACAACTCCCCAGGTCCCTTCTAATCTGAGCAGCACTGATACTCTATGAACTGCAGAGCTCAGTGCAACCTTCTGGCAGTCCCTCTGAAGAGGCTCAGATGATTCAGGAGAAGCACACTATGCTTACCAGGAGGGACAAGGCCTCTGTTTCTCTTTTGGGTTTTGTTTCGCTTGGGCTTTTTTTTTTTTTCCTGTGGGAATTAAGAGTAAATAAAATATGAAGAGACAACTCTGTTCAAATTATTGTGAAGGCTTTACAGGTACTCATTGTACTGCAAGAATAACTGCTGTAACTATTTATCTTGTACTCCTCTGGAAAGCTTACTGAAGTACTGCAGTTGCAAACAGTCCTCCAGGATCTGGTAACTTCCCTTTTAGGTGAAATTGAAGCAAGCCTAGTTTTCCCTAGTAAAATGGATGGAATACCACACTGCAGAAGCTTTGTTTAAAAAGTTTTGAAGGCTTTGAAAAAGGCTTCAAAGTGATCACAAACGCCCACTCAGTTGCTTTTCAGGGATATTTTTTTCCAGATGCATAAAAGTTTTTCCAATAAAGGAGAAACCAAAGAAGGAGGGATAGGATTTACACTTAGGGATACGTGCAAAAAGCCTTGACCTCAAAAGCGGAGTCTGAATTTGAAACTAAGTGGTTCCCCTCCCCCCACATTTTCGGCCTATTTTCTGTAGGTCTGTAATAAACATTTAAAGAAGTATTTTTACCACTTAAAATGTTGAGGTAACAAAGCTTTTTAACAGCCTTTTTTAATTCCAGCAGGAGAAAGGAGAAGAGCAGCACAGTACATCCCTGATCTCAAAAGGAGCCAGCTGTCATCTAAGAATAAGAAATAGGCTACTAAATTAATCCTGCAAAACATCTCGGATTATATTTGGTCTAATAGACCAAATTATATTTGATCTAATTAGATCATTATACATGGTCTAATTAAGAAAATATACAGTGTACCATCGAAACAGTGTTAGTGCTGAAACCCTAGCTGATTTTGGGGCAAGGTGGCCTTGCCCCACAAGGCTCTCTAGTTCAGTGACTTGGTATTGCTCCTGACATGCCAAAGGCGGGAGATTTCTCATTGTGCTGCACAGCACAAGCTTTCTGCAGTTCCAGTGCTCTGCACAGCTGATCAAACTCAAACCAGAAACATTAGTTTTACAGATGAAATCCCACTGGCTTTCCAACATGTCAATGAATTATGCGTGGGATTTGCAATGATGGATCACACTTCCTGTGTGGATGCGAACACCTAGGTTTGCAATTCTGAGAGAAAAGCAGGACTGAATATATCTTTAGTCTCCTGTTCTTTTCTTTTTCCCCCGTAACAGAGATATACTTGCTTTTTTTTCTAATTCAGACAAGTCCAAATAGAGACTCAATAGATCAAACAAGTGTCATACTGGCAAATGCCCTTAAGAAAGCTGTCATCCAAGTGAGCAGTTCCCTGTTTCCTCTCAGCAGAGGAAACTACATGCAAGTGTCTGGAGGGAGAACTGGTGTTCCAGCTGGCAGAGAACACAGGAAAATAGATCTGTTATTAGTAACTTGTAGCTTCAGGTAAGAGAATGTCTCTCAATTTTCCTCATACTAACTCCACTATTTTTTTGACTGCACAGCTACAAGTCATCTTCCATGCGCCCTGGCCATTTCTACTTAACTTTTCAGTGCATTTTCAAGGATTATCTTACATTTTTTACTGAGCTGTAATTAATGTCTCCCACTGTCCTTCTTTGCTAATTCTACCTCATCTTTCTCTTTCATTTGCATTTTCAGTCCTTTTAACCTCCATAACTGTTTCGAAAGTTTAAACTGTAAGAAAAAAGTATGGAAGTAAATTTTCTGTTGAACTTTTCCTAAGTTTTTTACAGACATACGTTCACATAAGGAGGTCCTTTTCAAGTTTTAAAATTTCAGAGGTTGAAAGAGAACTTTTGAATCATTTTTAACCACGCTACTCATGTTAGTCCAATATTTTGAAACTTCAGTTAGTTTACTAAGCAGTTCCTTCTGGTTGAGCTTGACTGACTCTTGCCCTTATCCAAGCATGATGGTGTCAGACTCTCTTAGCACAACACCACAGAAACAACTTTATTGAAAAAAGCAATTAGAGCTTTAATTTACAGGCCAGCTACTCCTCTCAGAGGCACACTCTATAAATCTCTGTTGACTACAAAGCAAACTGCTTTAATCAGGAAAGGAGAACAAAGTCTTGGAAATTACCTTCAAGTAACATTTCTCAGACTTGCCCATAGGAGGTTTGGATAACCTAATGCTAAAGTGTGCTGGCAGTACAAGTTACACCAACCATGGCATTTCTAAAAAGCTTAGCCAGAAAGCATTTACTAATGCTTTTAATGTTTTCTTATTCTGTGTGGGGCTCTAATCCTGAAGCTTGAACTCTGTGGCATCCTGTTTATTGACTGAAGTATACAATTACAAGGTAGAACAACCATTGTTTCCTACAGCTGCATAGTTACATTTAGTTCTGCTCCTAGCAAGACAATTCTTTTAAAATAAAGGTCAAACAATGTTTTTACAGTAGCAATTATATCATGCTTGCATCATTTTAATGTAACAGTAGAACTACAAGGATGGAAAACCCATATAGTTTTAGCTTGCAAATACCATGGAAGACATAAGGAAGGTTTTACAGTAAATTCCAACTACAAACATATCCACTTATTGTTTAAGGAAAGCTGAAATTAAGAAAAAAAATTAGATTTTTTTTTTTCAATAGCTATGTCTACAAAAACGTATGTACCGAAATTACCTTGAAGAATTAAATCCCAGCACTAAAAAACTAAAACTTTCTAAAATATACTTAAGTAATTCAAGGATGATTCATTAATAAATTTCAGACATTATAAACAGCAGAAGACTGCTTATTTGGAGTACTGCTGTTTGTAAAGGAACAAGCAAATGTAGGGTCAAAAACCTGAAGTAAGAACATTAGAGATGATCAACTGAGAACAATTTTACTTTTAAAAAGAAGTGTTTACCAGCTGGCTTTTTACATACAGCCTAACAGCAATGAGGGCAGACCTTAACCAGAAATTTGGATCATTCCTTCACATACTGTTACTCTTTCTCTCCTGCCATACAGCTCAAATTTTCAACTTGCAACAATAAGGCTGCAAAAGCAGAGCTATTTTTCCCCATTCTGCTAACTCAGGATAACAAAACTGAGCACAACACACTAAAAGTAATTTCCATAACATCTCTTTAGTGTCTCTAGCAAATAACATAGGGAAGTGAGCAATTTTGGTTCAAGCTTTTTTTAATTTCCATTGAGCCCAACAGTCACATCCATTATCTTAAAATTTGTGAAGACTTGAAATCAAAATTTTAGCCAATGCTTAAGATCACTTTTTCTGTCAAAAGTAAGACTATGAAATGCTACAATAAAGGCAATAAAATCAGTAGGCAGATGTCCTAGGCACAGGCTTTTGCCCCAAGTATATATGGAACTGGACACCTTTTTCTGCAGTGGTTGGTCCAGGCTCACCACATGCACCTGAACTGTGATAGCTACCAAAGCCTCAGTTTGCAGAAGCCCAGAAATGAAGGAGTAGCCAAGGTTTATTTCATACTGATTAAACCTAAATGTCTTCAATGTCTAATTGACTGCTGATAAAAAATACTTTCAAGGAAGATATTCCACAGAGCTGAAACATGCCTCCTTATCACACTGAGTTTTTTCATCACATTCAGCTGCTAAGCATGATTTTTCCAGTTTCAGATCTTTTCTGTCAAGTTATGGCCTCATTGCAGTATAATTTACACTTTTCTTTTCTTGTCTAAAGAAATTGAATTATTGTATCATCCTTTGCATTTCAATAAAGAGTAACTCCAGTTAGAAAAATATATTATTTCGTTACACTTTCTTCTGGTAGATCTTGGACAGTGAGGCTCAGCTCATTAACAATTTACACCTCAATAGGAGACACACCAGAAGTCTATGGTGGCACAAGCTATACAGAAAATCTGTTTTCTTTCTATAAACGTGCTTGTGACTTAGAAAATAACAATTCAATCAATGAAAGCTTTGCACTGGAAATGTTAAATGGGAACAAGCAGAACAGAGATAATTGCACATACACACACAAGGTGTGGACCAGCACAAAAGTCCAAGGAATTTTAAATAGCCACCACCTTACCCGGGGTGATAAGGAAAACCCTGGCAGAGAAAAAAAAATAAAAATCATTAGCTATGTACAATTGTTGCAGGAGGAACTTACATAGCTATGCTTTCTGCATACTTTTGTGTTCCCATTTCAATGTGTTTACTGAAAATAGATACTATAATGACAATATTTGCTATTTACACTATTAACTCTCTTTTGTAATAGTATATATATTCCTGACACTGCAGTTAGCTTTTTCTGTGAACCATCAGATTTCTCTCCAAACGCCCTAGGAAAAAAAAAATCACTCAATTCAATTATAGTGTATATGGTTAGGGTAAAACATGTTTTAGAAAGTGATCTCGAGTGTAATGCTCAAATTCTACAAGAGGAAGCATTGTCCTTCTTGAATGTTATTAAGCAACACTATCTGCATGCTTCAAGCTAGGCATGAGCACATGTTTAAATAAGCCATTAGTTAGATCATCTGCAAGACTTACTGATCAGCACTGAATAAAAGGAATGATGGCAAATCCATTTCTTCCTCCTCTTCCAAGAATGAGACTTATCTGTGTCAGCTCACAAAGACAATATAAATATTTAATAAATAAAATCACACAGAAGATATTAAAAAACAATAAAATCACAGGGTATGGAGGTCAACCATGTATTTCTCTCCTTTGAAAGCATAGGCAGAAGAAAGTGAGCTGAATTTGCAGTGTAGCAGTTGACAGCATGGCACACATGGAGCTTGGCAGGAAGAAATACGGACAACCCCTGTGTGGGCGGAATTCTTTGTCCACTAAAGTCTAGTGGTTAATAATACCTCTTAATCCTTCACCTATCCAAAAGATTCAGGAGTCTGCAGACACACACTTTTTACTCTTTGTTACTTCTTGGCCTATAACTAGCACAAGACAGTAACTAATAAAAATCATTTGTAAACTCCATCCAGGGAGGGAAATGCTAAGCACTTGAATATACTTTATTTTAACACTTTTGGAGCTACAGTTTCCCAAAGACTGTGCTTGCCTGATCAGAAACTGTACAGAAATCACCCATCTGGTTAACCCTGACAACCACCTGCTTGTGAGCATTAAGCCCAAGAAAGCATAAAATAATATTTGGAACAGCACACTGGTTGCTGGTGCCTGAACTAGTGGAATGGCTGGGGATAGAGAGCAGAGTGTTCATTATTGTCTCTGTAGGAACACTGGCATGGACTTCTCAATACAGTCCGAATGCCTCTATTTGCTTTAGCTTTGCTACAGGACAACTTGTAGCCTTTTTAAGTAAATACTTTTATTAACAAGGTATGCATTGCTATGCTTGATATCCCTATGTACACCCCATCTTCAACTTTCAGACTTCTAACTTAGACTTAAGGGCATTTATAGCCAAAATGTAAGATAATGAGAGGCATGTGGCCTATATAGCCTTTAAATTCCATACAGAACTATGATATACAGGTGAAAAATTAATGCTACAAGGATGGAAACACTAAGAAACTTTATATGCACTTACTATAAGACTCTCAGTGTAATAAATTTTTTTTTTTTCATTTACCAAACAATAACAGGTAGATCTTAGATTGGTAGGAAGTTGTGGGATGAGATATTAAAAAGCTCTTTATCAGCTTTCATAAGACTTTGTGGCTGTAAGATCTGAATTGCTGATTCTTAGAGGAAATTGTCTTGTCTGGCAGAAATCATCCTATCCAGTCTGATGTGTTTTACAGTGGTCACTGTCTTTAAGGGCAAGCCTTAAGAAATTAACACTGCTGTACTGTGTCTCAACTGAAAGACTGTTTTGCCTAAGTAATAGTACGCTTACAAGAACATGAACATCCAAGAACGTTTGTTATCATCACATCTGTTCTTGATGTGAAAGCATTACTCAAATAATTGCTCCCATTAATTCTAAATAACTCAAGAGATACTAAATGAGGCATTCAGAAGCACAGTAGGGCATAGCAGAGAGAAAAGCTTTGGATGTGTTCAGGAGCTTTCCAGTTCAACAGCAAAGTGATGTTAACGACAGTACTTTAAAAACACACCTCTCCGTAATCCTCCCAGAACAAAATGTAAAGAGTAAAGCTTATCTCTCCAGACTAGAACTCAGCTGCTGTTATGAGCCAGGTGAGGCTTCTCAGTCTTATGCTTACCTTGCAAAATGCACAGAACAAGATTATATCATTTAAAACCTCTTACACAACCCTAAACATAGTATGTGCCCAGCTGGCCAGAAAACCTTGATCAAACTGAGTATTGAGCTTCATATGAACCTATTCAGGTATAATTAAACTGACAAGAAACTAACCTGCCATCTGGAAAAATACCAGTCTCTTGAATGTCCAATATAAAACCACTGTGAGGATGGTACTGAGATAAGTCAAATGGAAGAAGTAGACAAACAGCTTAAAAAACTACAAAAGCATAATGTATTAGCTTTTCCCTGAGTTTAAAGTTTTCAAATGCAGCCTTGTCTTGGTTTAACTGTGTTAAAATCCATGTAAAAAGACATACTATGATTTATTCTTTCGTCCGTCGAATAGAAGATACTGAGAAAATTGCTTCTGATGGAAGCATTCCCTGAGTCGCAGTTTTCCTGGCATGCTGGCAGTGTTCACCGAATGCTTTACAACTGCATCCCCGAAGGGAAATTTGCACAAGCAGTGGCACTTCATAGGCTAAATGTCTGAAAATGCCCTACTAGCTCCTGACGTTTTGGGGACACAGCCCGTATCGTCTTCTCAGTTTTGGGTGGTAAAGAAGCATGACACAAACTTTTGTTCGAAAGCGCCATTAAGAAGAAACAATTCTATGGAGCTTGATGAAAGTGTGAGCCATCAGGAGCAGATACCTCGGCCATCCGGCTGCCAAGCCACAGCTGAGTAACGCTGAGGGCAGCTCTAAAAGGGGAAGAGATGGTGGTGAAAGATGATATTGTGTTTTTGCTCCGCACTTACAGTCCTGAAGGTTTGTTCCTCCCCTTGCTGCCCCAAAAGCCTACAAGGCAGTCCAAGCTCCCCGTGGAGGCAGCCCCCGACAGCGAGCTCAGCTCTTTGCGCCCCCAACAGCGGCACGCTCCGGGCGGGCCCATTACTGTCGTTCAGGCCGGTGCTTCCAGCCGGCTGCCGAAGCCCCGGAGCCCCGACATTCCCCCGTGCCTTCCCCGGCGGGAGAGCAGGAGAGCACCCCGGGCCCGCCGCCCCTCAGGGCCGCCCGTCCGCCCCTCAGCGCCTCCCGCGCCGCAACGGCGCCACCTGCCGGGGCCTGTCGGGAAAGGGAAGCGCCTTCCCTCGGGCAGCCTGGGCTGTCTTCACATCTCTCTCTCTTTTTTTCTTTTCTAAGGGAAATATGGTTCCCTGCCCTGCCCTCGGCATTGTTTGTTTCCCTGCTGACCATCCTCTATTCCCGGCTCTCCCGAAAATCAGTACATTCTCCCCAACAGCGTGCCTTTAACAACGCACCTGGAAAGAGGTGGCCTGTTCATTAGCCAATCTTTTTATCTCCCTCTATCATTTCCCACTGGTGGAAGTGATTTTAAAAAACAAGCACAACCCCCCCCACTATTCTGCTAACAATCTATACTAATAAAAGAGTGCCTTTACTTGCATGCTGCTATGCTATGCTAATTATATATGCCACATCAAAACCGAAGCCAGATTATTAGCATATGATTTGCACTTCAGCTACAGTTTTTGCTGATTTTTATTCAGTTTAGGTGCTCACCCCCAGTGTGCTTTGCATACTGAGGACCATAACTTGTGAACTCAGCTTCTGCCCATCAATCGCTGCATTCATGCAGCAAGCTCTGCTGAAATAAATGCAAGTGGTGAACCACCTTTTCTAGAGACATCCTGCACTATCTCCTCCTAGTCATTTACGGAGAAATTATACGAAGTGTAAGTAGATATGAAATGGGAACCTAGCAGTTTATTAGTGCCTTTATAAACACATTTTTCTTAATTTAATGACTCAGTTTCCTCTTTTTAAATTTTTGTTGCATTCTGAGTAAATATGATTCAGTCATAAGCTACCTAAAGCCTAGGAAAATTACTGTCTTTTGCAAAACACCTAGAGATGGGACTCCAGTCTTAATTTTGGTCCTTTGAAGCTTCTGGAGTTGTAAGCACTGCTGAATTTTCAGACTTTTTTATACAACTCTTTACCTCCAATTTTTCATCTGGTGTTTTCATCGGGTAGCTGTATCTGTAAAACAATGTAACCAGGCTGAGGCTATACATGAATAAAGTGCATTATGACCATAGGCTTAAAGTCTGTTAGCTATAGCACCTGTATTTGCTTAATAACCCTAACAAACCTGTAATTAAAACACTAATTCTAGTAAAGGAAACCCTGGCACTAGTAATTTCTGCCTGGTGGGCTCTCTTCAAAATATGGCAACTGATGATCTAAGTACAAAAAATAGCAGAACTCAAGTTCTCTCTATACCCAATAACTTGTAGTTGATGCTAGAAAGCTGGGAATAATAACCAAAACAAAAGAAGAATCTTTAGTAAGAAATGCTATGGGAGGCAACAATAAAAAGGAAATAAGCCTATGCTACTGCCCAAAAATATTTCTAAAATAATTGAGTTTACAGTTACATGTTCATGAACTAGTAAAAAGGTAATGTATGGCATCTGGATCTTCTAAGCATGCTGAGTAACTGTAAGTGATAGTTACTAAAAGCCTTATTCCTACATTCATAGTGGAATCAACTTTTGAAAAGAAGTACAAAATATCCCTAATTCAACATGCTATTCTTATACTAGAATTCTCTCTGAAAAAAAACCCTAATACAAACAATGAATAAAAAAGCATTTAATACAAAAATTTGGTCTTAATAAATCAGCACAGTATTTCTTCTCAAATGATATGCCTGAGTCAGTGGGTCTGAGCAATCCTCTGAAGTTTTACGGAAAGGAAAAAAAGTGGCATCCAATTATAGGATCAGACTTCAAGACTGTAACTGATGTTGACAATTCCCTGGGATTTCTCTTCAAATCTATTTGAAAAAAGATTGACTAGACTTGGAACACAGGATTCAGTCATGGGCAGAGCTAAATTTCATGCTTCCGTTGCTAGTGAGAATAAAACAAGTAACAACTGTTCCTCTAGTAAGGAAGGTACAATAATTACTGTTGTGCACAGTTTCTTTAACACAGGTTAGATGTAGTCCTTAAAATTTTGGTAAGTTTCAAGTGCTGTCCTTCACACAGAGTTACCTACCAAGAAATTAGTATTGAGTTTTCATCTGCTATGACTTATTACATATTGCTTTTTCTCTAATATCTGCACAACATATGAGCTTTGAGATTTGAGGAGGACCTGGAAAGAAGAAAATGCTACAGAAGAAAAACAACTTCAGAAAGCAGGTTAACACTAATTAGACTGTAGTTAAATACAAACCAAACCCATTAAAAAAATCGTGATATTTATATCACTAATTCTGCTTCATTTCTGTCCAGAGACCACTTCTATGTAAGCTTTACTGCACCAAGTAAAAGAAAAAAAATAGCTTGCATGCATTTTACAGTTATTATTAACATGGCTAAATGACATTATCTTGAAAGAATGGTGCATGTTTTTTTAGGCATCATTACTAGTAATACACTTTCTCTCCAAAAACATAATTCTCAAAGCCATAAAGTAACACCTTACATTTCCAGGTTAGCGAAAGTCCTAACTTCACTTTAAATCGTACTGTTAATGCTAGGTTTTGTGGAAAAGAGAAATACTATATCAGTTTTCCCAAGGAGGCATGTAAGATAATTACACGGGGGAAAAAAAAAGATGGATTTAGTTTGTTCATATCTAAGGAAAATAATGAAGAGTTCCTCCTCCTGAGCAAAATGCCTGACAAAGCGTGGAGTAAATACTGCTTTAAGAATAAGTGTTGTTGCTTTAACAAAGGCCTTGGACAAAAGCTACATCTAAGATGTAAAGAACACACCACAGGACAATCACTCTGTTTCTGCAAGGTGTCTATCCTTTTTCCTATTCTCTTATTGGGCAGTTCCCTAAAAAAGGCTGAGCACTTACCTGAAAAGCCTCCCCTAGGAGAGGTAAGAAAATTAATGCCCGATACCAGCAGATTTATACCACTGTACAAGGAGCAGGATTTAGCCTAGCACACAGCATTTCCCTGTGCCAAAACACAGCAGTATTTTTTATGAAATTTGGGAAATCAGGAAGGGTGGTCTGGTTGATTCAAACAGAGGAACTGTAGTAGTCTGGCTCTAGAGAGTCAGACCCAAGAAAAGTTGCAACACAGCCATATAATCATAAATAAAGTTTACACAAGAAAAAAAAAAAAAATGTAGAAAAGCTTTTCCAGAACTACTTTTGTATTTGAAAGCTTTAATGCTTGTATTTGAAGGCTTTAATAAGGGCCTTTTTTCCCTGTCTTTTAGAGGACATCTTCAGCTACATCTTTCTTTATCCAGTCTATCACAGTAGTACAAACACTTTGTCAGTAGAAGGTAGAATAAGCAAAAGTGAGTCAGAGCTTCCTTAGCCACAAGAAACAACAGAGGAGCTCTGCCTAAGTTCCCATGAGAAAAAAATACTTTTTTTTCACTCTACACAATTAGTGCGCACAGCAGCATCTACAGAAGACAAATGTTTGTGTCCTGCTACTTCTTAGAAGAGAACTAAGCGAAAAAAATCCACTTAACTCACTACCTTGACACCCAGAGCAGATGCAGCACTTTTCTTGCCTCAGACACGAGCTGCTAACAACAACTGCTTCTCTGGAAACACCTGGGTACTTTAATCACTTCAGTGATGTCAGTCAGACACCTCCTTGACTAATAAGCATGGGTAGGCTTACCTCAGGAAAAACAATTCCATCCTGATTATTTATCCCAGCCTTGGAAAGTACTACTGAGCCACAAGTAAGCATTTTTTGGTGTCCTAGTTTATAACTCTGCATATTATATACTTCTTGACCTTAGTGTGGTAGACCCTAAGCCATGACTTTTGGAGTCTGGCTTGACACAAGGTTCAGATTTTTCTGCCATGGAGTTCACTGAAAGAGAGGAAAGAGCAAAATTAAGTTGCTTTTCCCTTTCAGCTCCCCTTGTATTCTTGAGCTTGTGCACTTATATTGGATGTTAAACTAGTTAAGCCACTTACAAATTCTGTAACAGCAAAAGAGCTCATAATAGAAGTAGCAATGCTTTAAAAGTGCTTGAAAATTCAAACACTTTAAACTATTAGCATATTTAGATAAGAATATTACAGTAATTAAAATAACAGCTCTTTTTTTCATTGCAATCAAAAAACATACTGAACATTTTACAGCTTAATTGCATTTATTACAGAGGGAACAAAACAGTAGATTAAGTACATAAACCACCTTGTTTTCCTGCTTGGTTTATCTTCTAAGTAGTAGTGTGAAAAAACCCACCTTAAATAGCTAACTTAATCTTCTTGATGAGAATAAGATACAGGTGACAGAAACCTGCATGGGGTAGTTTATTGAGAAGGGGTGGTGCGCATATTTCAAAGGGTAGGCTATTAAAAAATGTTTTTATTACCTTATGTAAGTAGGTTAGAGGGGTTTGTTTGCTGAAGTGTGGGGGTGGGCTGATGTTTGCAGGTTTGTGTGTGTCTTTTCCCCTAAAAATCAAAATCCTGATTCTGAAGTTTTGCAGCTAAGAGTTTTTGATATGATAATATCAAAACCTGTTAATAAAAGATAGAGCTTGTCTACTTCTACTTGAAAGGTGTAATTAGTTTAGGGACAGAGGAAAACATGTGGCTGTATTGAAGAGTATGTTAGTCTGCAACTCCTGTACAGAAAGAAAAGATGGTAGTGCTTGAAGCTGCTGTATTATTGGTGGTCTTCCACGCTGTGCTGCTACATAGGTTTCTTGCTTGTCACTGATCAAGATGGATGCTTTGTCTCAAAGCCTCACACAAACAAATGAAGTGGCCGACAAAAATTGAGCACGTTAGAAAAATGAACAAGGGAAGACAAGTGCTAAGATTATCTTGGGAAAGAATTTGTATTCAAGGCAGAAAAGGAAAAAACCCTTGTGCTATTTAGTGAGCTATCTCTTGTGTAGTTTAATCAGTATGTAGCTTGTGTGACAAGTTAAAAAAAATCTGATTAGTACTTTCAATTTAGATTCCTATAGGGACTTAATATATTAGAGTAGGCTTTTATTGTAAGGTTCAGGGTTTTTCAGTAGCTTGCACTGCTCAAGTTGTCTATGTGCTGTGTACTTGTCACGTTCTGTCATCTCTAAAAGCTGAGATGGGACTGTCTGGAGTTGTACGTAGTGATGATGATTTAAGCCCTGATGTTTATAGTAACCTATAAGTTAAGAGAAGTAAAAGTTACTGGAGGAAAACTATTTCTCCCTGATGTGAAATAGAGAATTTCACATGGAATTATTGGCCTATTTTCAAAGGTGGCATTGTTTTTAACCTAACTGAATATTATTGAATTATGTTACCTGTGAGATAATACTTCCAGGAGTCTTGAGTTGTTTTGTCCTTTTTTTTGAAGTCTCCATGAAAATAGTGGAAGTGTGATGTAGGAAGTTACTAATATTTCTATATAGTCTTTGTTTAATTTACCTACTTTCAGAACAGAGCTGCAACTATACTATGAACTACATGGACACGCTCCTTGTACAGTTCGAGCTTTGTAGATAGGGATTTGCAAAACCAGCGTTAAGTCCCTCTTCACTGCAGAGTTTTTATAGGCAGGTTTGTCATCTTGAGAGCTGGTTTCATTTTCTCATGGAGAGTAAGCTATCAAGAGTCATTCTAAGAGTAGCAGGAGTTTGAAATTTAGTTACAAATCTTCACTTTTTCTTTGGTGTGTAGTTGTCTCTTTGAGGGTTCAGGCTGCCCCCAGGGCAGTGTTGGGCTCAGGTATCAGACCTCTGGTGTCAAAAGCTTCAGACAGTCCTGGGGTAGGAACCCGTGCTCAGGTAAGATGCAGAGGTGGCTGCCTGAGTTAGTTAGCCCTTAATAGCTGAGTCTTTTTGCCAAAGTCCAGCTGCCAGCAAAAACCCTATGTAATGCCTGCCTAATTTTTCCATAACCCTTAAGCCAGAACACTTCCTCATCTCTTTTTCTGCCTGTGCTACTGAGGTTCAGTCAAGGCAATTTATACAGAACAGATCAGAATGGGTTTTCAGTCTCGGTTATCTGGAGATCCTCATCCAATGACCCTAAAGACAGCTGTTTACGCTTGTAAATTCAGTCCATATTATTCTCAGTAAAACTTGTGTATTCATTCTCTTAAAGGGCTTGTATGTAACTTGTGTTCTAGTCCTTTAAAATAAAACCAAGAAAATCCTGCTGAATAATGCTTATCTGATCGAGAAAAACGAGAGAACAGAACAAGTCTTGACATGCACACTGTAAGACTCTGTTATATGCCCCGGTAGGGGTGCATGGGTGTGCTCCAGTTCGCTTTCCCTCCTCCAACTTTGGAAGTAGATAACCTTTATTTTGATACAATGTTACTGTGTTAGATGTGAAAAGGTCCCTTGACATCACATGGCTAATTGGGGCTCCTCAGTGAATAGGATCGGGCCTTTTAGCTGTGTTCTGAATGCGCTATTGACTTGCTGACAGGAAGCCCTGTAGCGATAACAAAGGAAGAAATGATTCAGCAAACACCGGAAAGCCTCCCTTGATTTCGCATCTGCTGGTCCATCTATTTCCATGCTGGTGGAGCTGCCTTCACATGACTGCAAAGTTTCTCATTGTTCAGCACTTGTTTCCTCTCTTTTTCTTCTTTCTTTTTACTTTAAAATGTTGCATTTTCCACCAGCAGTATCAAAACCAAAATAAAACAGCCACTAGAGCAATGGAGTGTCAAAAAATTATTAAATACTGCTGGCTGTAGCAGAAAATGGATATGTGAAGACAAAGTGCTGCATTATGAATGGCAGACTGATTCCCAAAATTAACTGAAGAAAGTCCAAGGGATTAGGGTATGGTCTTACTGAGCTGTGTTCAGGCCATTATGTTTCTAGTGTGACTAGACTCCAGCCCTTTAATAGCAAAATCCCAAATCCTCTTTAGATAAGTTGGTTTTGGTTTGTGACTGTAACAGAGGCAGCATTCGAAGTTTAAAATGCTTTTGCTTTGTATTACAGAACCCAATGTGCCTAAACAGCTAAGAAAATATTAGGAGATTATTTTACTTTAAAAATAAAGCAATAAAGTTTTTCTGTTGACTCATGTTCCTTGTGAGGATACAGTGTATACCAGCATATTTAGCTTGACTCAGAAAATTTTTTCACTGTATTTGGGCAATACATAAACCAGGACATTTTTTAAACTTATTTGGATAAACTTGAAACATCAGATGCTCTGGTCCAGATATTGGAATGCCGTCAAAATTGATAAGTACATTAGGAAGTGCATAAATAGTAACAGTGGTCTAACCCCAATATGTTTATTTTAAGATGTATCACATACCCTAAGTGTTACATGTCCTTGTTTTAATGCAGTTCATTATGTAGGAACCTGCAAATTACTATATGATATCAAAGCAGTTGTCTATATACTTTGTGATTTAATCACCTAGGTAAAGAAACAAGTCTGAGGGATCCCTGAAGTTGTTCTTCGCCCTAATTAAATCAGAAAGGACAATTTGCTCTGCTGCTCACAGAGAACACTTCTTCCTGAAGCAGCTTATCTTTTCCACACTGTGACTTGGCTAACTCCTTGCACTGCTCCTTCTCTTCCAGTTCTTCTATTTTTTCCAAGTGTCTGGGTTTTCCATGATGCTGTATTGCTGCATGGTTTCTGAAGTTTTTGTCTTTGTAATTTAGGGCTCTGGATTAGTTTCCTTTCTGTGAGGGGGTGTAGGAAAGGTAAGGATTGTTTGCTGAATCATCCTTAAGATCTGGTATGAGATCTTTGTGAAGGCTCAGGGAAAATCCTGGCAGACTATGTCCTTTTGCAGAGCTGGTGGGGATGCAATTTTGTGTCAGAGGCAATGGAGCCCAGCCAAGACATGGCAAATTTCTGGTTAATCCTGTCTGGAGAGAATATAAAATGATTATATTCAAAATAACAAAAGTAAGTGCCAATTTTATGTCGTATCTTTGGAAAACGGTTGTAGTTACTTGCCACTATAGGATTTTGCACAGTAGGATGGAGGTGACCTGGAGAAGGGCAGAAAGCAAAGCACTTTTCCTCTGTAGCCTGAACAAGATGGCAGTCTCTGTAAATATTGTCAGGGTCTGTATGAAATACAGTGTTAAACTGGTGTTAATCTACAAGTGACACCAGTGCCCATATACTTGCTCCAAAGCAGCAGTGTCACCTCCAGTTATGATCCTTAATGGGATTTTTCTGGAGAGTGCCTATGGACCCAGAATGCAGGAGGCATTTCCAGTGTGCTTTTGCTGTTCTCAGCAGAACTCTTACAATTGTTTTTTGGGGAGTGTTTTAGGAGTGCTTTAAAATTCTCACAAGAGTTTTATGGAGGAAAATGTGACTCAGAAACACAAACCCCTAGCTAAAGGGAGTGTCAAGCTTTAATTATGACTTTCTTGCTATGTATATAAGGCCAATCTGTATCTTATGGGAAGTTTGGAATAAAAATAATCATAAAATCTTAGGAGAAGAGTAACAGAGGAGGGAGGGAAGAAGGAGAGAGCATGTATTTACTGAGCAAGATGTTCCCTGTTGATAGGGAGTTCAGCTGTGAAAATGAAATGGAGCTATAAAGCACCATCTTTATCATGCAAGAACCTTAATTTGTCATAGATATGAGAATTCTTTGAATTATCAGTGTTTCTTCATCACACCTAGCACTACCCTCATGCATTAATTGCTGTATTGTTTGTCCCATGTGCTGATATCAACAACCAAAAAAAAGTACAACTGCTTTGTGTGTGTGTAGAGGTGCTTTTGTGTGGAACAAATGTAAATATTTACTTGATATTTACTTGTACAATGGAGTGTACGTGTATATATAATAAAAATATCTATTGCTGCAGATATATTCACAGAATGCATATAGTTCTGTGATAGAGATACAGCTCTGTAGATATATTAATATCTAGGTCTGTGAGCACGTAGCTCTGTGTATATCCTCACCCGAAGCTCTGCTCCCAGGACAGGCGTGCTGGGTCTGGGAGCCGCCTCTGGCCGGGGCTCGGCGCTGGGGGGCAGCGCTGGCCCGCGGCTGCCCCGCTGGAACCTCCGGCGCTGGGAAAACTCCTGGGTTTGGGGAGCTGACAGAGCGCCGAGGGGCTCCCTGTGTCTGCAGGGCAGGCAAACGCAGCCCTGGACAGGTGCCCTGCGTGCTTCACCTCTTATTTTATTTTAAATGCGTAATCCTGTTTTCCATGTGCATCCCTCACGCACTCCAACCTGTGAGTAGAGCGGGGGGAGCTCGTAAGCTCTGGGTTATGAGCAGTTCTGAGCCAAATCGTCTTCGCAGCCCATTTTTGCAGAGTTGTCTCTGCCAGGCGACGATGGGACCCGTGGAATCACAGCAGCCCAGTCCCGCAGGCGCTCTAGAAGGCTGGAGTGTGTGGATTGCACACACAGAAAAGGAAAAGTCAAGGGGATCAGTTCGGCTGTCCCAGGCAGTAAAAACATTGTCTATGTCCAGCTGTTCATAGGAAATGTGTCATTACTGTATGTCTATAGCAATACAGTGATTAGTTTTGTGTTTCTGCATGCTTCATCTTTACATGTCTAGCAGCCCGGAGGATGCTGAAGAGATCCACTACCTTTTGCTGGATTTGAAAGGGCAGTCTATTACAGGAAGCTGCACATTATGCTCTCATGGAAACATTTTTTTTTCACTCATACTGCTATTTTTCCCATTAATTCTAAGTGAAACTTATAGATCTTCTCTGACTATGTAAGGTATGAGCCAAAGTGACAGAAGATGTATCTTGTATAAAGGAAATTCTTGATCATCAGTGAAATAAAAGTCCATTCTAAAAAATACTAAATATTTAGTGAATGCTGCTCCTAAAATGAACCTTCTAGCTGTCCTGGGACAAGAGGATAGCAAGCAGTAGTATATGTGTTCTATAAAACTGTATATGGCATCCAGCTTCTGTCATTGAGGAGGCTCAAATTCTTCAGGAAACACTGTATTTTTTTAAAATTAATTTAATTTAAATTTTTTAAATTTAATTTTTAATTTTAATTCTAATGTCTTCATTGATGAGTTTGGTTTGTGTTGCTGGGAAATGGTCATTTTTTCTTATCTGCTGTCTCGATGCTTTTTTTCTCTAGAGTGCCCGATGGAGTCAGATTCCTTGAGCCTCTATTCACTAACAAAGCACGGTGATTGCTTATGGAGTTCATTTGACTGTGTAAAGATTGCTCACAATGCTAAGATCGCTGTGATCAAGCCATTTCTGTGAGGGTTTCTTACGTTGTGATAAATAACATCTCACTCCTCTGAGTTTTTAAACGTAGTTCTTATTCCCAAGTGTGAAAATGATGCTGTGAATGAAGTGCATTTATTTGTTCTATTTTCTGATGGAAGAGGTATATAGTCTTGGTTTATTTTTAGGGCATTAAAACCACAAAACCAAGTGGTGAGTGTTTCCTTTAGTTTAGCAATAATGATAATATCTTCTGATATCATGCTGTTGGGTAATATTATTTCCATTTCATATGTGGGGATCTGAGCACAGCACAGTAAAATGAATTCCTGGAAAACACCCAAGGAGCACATGGCAGAAGCTGGAAAACAATCAAGTATTCTCAGTACTAGTCATCTGCTTTGCGCACAATGGTTCTCCTTCACTAAAACTGGAAGGATTTTCTTGGGAATGAGGAGGTCAAGCACAGTGTGAGAGGCATTTAGAATCTAATGTACCTCCAACTAGCTGAAAAAAGAGTACAGCAATCTGCACTTTTTGAAATGTAATTAACTTAAACATTTTACCAAAGATAATTCTATTTAATGGGGGGAAAAAGGGACTTGGAGATGAGAAGTTAAAGGAAAGGAAGGAAGAAATATCAGTAAAAAAGTGAAACTGCTGTTACTATATTGCTGTAACTAACCTGTTCAAAGAGTTTGTAGGCTTAATGGAACTAACCTGACAAGGATACCTTGGTCTATTGAAAAAACACAAAGTTGAGACTAAAATACATTTTATATGCAGTTCCAGATTGTCATTGTTCTTTGCTTCCATAGTAAAGAGGAAGATGGCCTGTCCCATGTCTCCCTGCCATAGGTGGTCCCCCAGCCACAGCTGTGTTCTGAAAGGTGAAAGACCCTATTTACAGGAAAGGTGCCATAAAGCACATGCTTGTCAGCCATGACTGAACAACGCTTTTGATCCTGGCCAGTCACATTTCTCCTTTGAACCTACAAACCCGGGAAAGTGCCTTGTGATGCTGAAACTGCTTCTTACAAAACATCAAACTTCCCACTTTGGACATCAGAAAACAAACTTGCTCTGTCAGACTGGAAATAAAAATCTCTCTTCTTCCATCATCATCCTCTGATCTTGTGCCAGTAGGTCACAGCAAGGAAGGTTGTCATTACAGTGCTGACGCATCCCATTTTTCTTGTTCTCCTCCCCTTGTGACTCAGCATAGTACTCTCCAGGACCACTAGCCTACACTTTTTTGTAGGTCTTTTGTAGCAGGGGTGCCAGTATTCCCTATGACACTTCATGTTAGCTTAGGCCAAGCTAATCTGCCTTTTTGTCCATCATGAGGTGCTTGCCCTGAGCATTCCGCAATCTCCATGCTATTGCAGGAGTAGGCAACTAGCTTTCCTCAGATGGAATTTCTACCTGGCTGTGGGTTGATATTTATGGTATGGACACTCTGACCAAAATAATAAGAGTCTGCAAAGAGATTCATATTATGGTTTGATGTTAATTCTTTTGAGAAAGAAATGAATGCATCTTCAAAGATGTACTTGCTTGAAGGCAACAAAGCTTCAAGATTACTCTAGGACTACTAAAAATATTAGTATTTCCATCTCATGATCCTTCAGAAAGTGAAAAATTATGCCAGTCCTGGTGGGATTTAACAGTCAACTGGTTAACAATTAAAACCTTGAATAACACACAATGCCTATTCACTGAGAGAGTATGTAAAAGAGAAACTGAAATTTTGTTTCCTTCTCATTGCTGTGATTAAAGTTCAGGGATATTGTTTGTTATGTTAGAGGGCTCCATTCCTTTCCTGTAATGGGTCATGTCATAAAGAAGACTGGTGAGTGGAAACTCTCCAGTATTCCAGGATATTACAAGATGATGCCCAAAGCTGTGTATGAGACACTGAAGGCAAGAAGAAGCCATTTCTAAAACTATTTCCTTTTGCGACAGGTCTTATCTATGCTCTTATGGCCCACGTGCAACACTGGCAAGACTAAAGACAAGTATTTTTCAGATGGACTCAGGTTGGGACACAGCTGATTGGCTGTGCTCAGGCAACCTGGAAGTCTACTGGTTAATACTGGTGTGCATTAGTGACTGTGAATGGAAGAGAAGGGCTGCCCGGTAGTCTTACACACTGGAAATACGTGGTAGTGCTTGTGAGTTACTAATTGGAAAGGTATGTGCTGCTTTTCCAGGAAAATTGAGCTACAGATCCATTGTAGTTATTTCTAGTGATCACATGAGTTTGCTGGTTTCTTTGCAATACATTATTATTTAAGAATGTAAAAAAGATGGCTGCTCGGGTCATTTAGGAATAACTTGTTCTTTACAATTTCAGTGTTATGTTTCCTATAAGCCTTTATTTTGACTGTAAAAGTGTATTTGGAAAATAATGTTAGTCCCTTTGGCTTTTCAATGTTTAAAGCATTATTCAGCTCTAATAAAATCCTATAGTTTATAAATATCTTTGCACAACCACTGCTGCATAGGAAAAAAAAATCTCAAGTTCTTAAAGACACAGCTAAGGGAGGTGTGTGAAGGTTTGACAGATGACCTGTCTGATAGCAAATTGAATGTGAATTTTTGAAGGTATAAACCAGTGCCAATGTAAGCATTCCTGGTTTTAGTTAGTCAGTGTACGTACAAAATGCTTAAAACCTTAGTCTTAATTATTCAAATCAAAATATTGCAAACAGAGTTTTTAACTTTAGAAGGAAGGCTTTAAATGAGGTTTGGTGAAGGAAGAGAAACTGTGGGCTGGAGGTGAGAGAAAACACTGCAAAGCAAGAGGTGGAAGCGGGGAGGGGAGTGAAGTTGTGCCTGGCAGAAGACAGTGAGGAAAGCTTTGACATTGCCACTCAGAGGGGCAGGGTGCTTAGTTGCTTATTTTGTGTGTAGGTGTACTAACACATTGAGCCTGGGTGGCACAGAAAGGCTGGAGGTCCAAATGCAGTCAGGGGGATGTGCAGTGTCATAAGAGTGCTCTCATGCCTCTTTCAAAACAGATTTTTGAGCTGGTTAAGCATGTCCAGGACCTGTGGCTGTGTTGGGTTAGTCTGCAGATGGAGAGGATGCAAGCATTGTTTAAAGCCTTTTCTCCCTGTCTCAACTTCTAGTACAGCACTGATTCAGGCCAAAGAATATACTGGATTTCATCCAGATTTCCCTTGCTCTTAGGACTGTATTTACTAGAGTTCAAATAACAATGAAATGTGAACTGATTTTGTCAATCTGACTTTTCTTTAGGTCTCAGACCTCTCTTTGTCTGCTTCTACTCCTATAATAAAGAACCTTTTCCAAAAGTGATGCAACTACAGGTTTGGCAACCCAGGATGCTGCTAAAATCAGTGTATGTAGGAATTAGATCTTAGAATGGCAAAACTGCTGGCTCCTCGTCTGTGCTAAAGATCCAGCAATGGAGAGTTGTGGTATTCTTGCATTGATATCAATCTCTCTGGTTGATGGTTTACATGCTGAGACCTTTGCATCCAGAATCTTCCCCAGGGCAGCTGTTGCCTTGAGTGAGCTAGAAGCACAGCCTAAATATGTTCTGGCCCCCTGCTCTGGCCTAGCTTGGCCAGAAAGCAGCCACAGTAATAATTTCAGTCCCAGCTCAAGGAAGGCACTTTCTAAACACCAAGAAACACAGCTCATTTGGAGGAGAGAAAAAACAGCTTTCTTTTTACTCAAGTACCAGCTCTGATCATCCAGTTTAGGAATATTTGGTAGTGCTTCAACTTCACCTGCCTACCAGTGACCAAGCCCCAGGTCAGCTCTGGGGCAACTCTGGAGAAGTGTTACAGAGCTCAGGCTCCTAATGCCCCATGTAGCTGCTGAGCTGTGTGGGATGTGGACATGTGATGGTGTGTGAAGGCAGTGACCAATTGAAAAAAGATAATGATATGGACAATGTAAGCTGGGGTGACACCTCCTTTTCGAGCACTCTGTGAATGTTCTGTGAGAGTGACTGAGTATTTGCAGGGTATTTACATGCTCTTTCCTCTCCAACCAGCTTGCTAACTTGTTCAGAGCACTGAGATCATGTTACAAAACTGACTCTTGGGAACATTCAAGTTTGTGGAAATATCTTTAAATTCTCCTTCTGAAGCAGAATTTCCCAAACCTAATATCTGTTCTTTTCCTCCCCAGTGTGTTTGAGGATTTGTGGAAAGTTTGTTTCTGGTTTTGTTTTGTTTCTCTGGTACTCGTATGGTATGAAGCAATGCTAAGAGAAGTTGCTTACTTGAATATCAAAACTTTAAAAGTGGTCAGATATTCACATAATTAATTATGGCCTTTGTAGTGTCTGAGGCATTAGTTAGAAGTCAGGGGGTTGCAGATAATTGGCCTGCTATGGACTGCCAAAAACTTATTGGTGTTTTTTTTCTCTCAGCAGTGGATACCTTTTAGCATCTATTAAAGGAGCTAAATTGGAAGAGAAGCAGCATGGATTGATGTGAGGCTTTTTTTTTTCTTCTTTTTTTAAAGAACACGTGAAATGGTGCCTTGGTAGAGGAACCAAAGGCTGTAACAATATATTTGACAAAGTACAACATGTTCATGGTCACCAGTATCCTGCTATTTTTAGTCTAAGAAATCCTGTCCACACATGCTTGTCTGTTGAGCAGATTCTGACCAGGCAAATAAACTTCTAAAGTGTATCTAATTTGTATAGAACTGGGGAGGTTATTTGAAGAGGAGCTAGGGATAGAAGAAGGTTTGTCTTGAAAGGATTTTCTGGCAAACTGGGTTTTTCAAGGTTTTTTTGGAAGCTGAGAGTGCCAGGAGAAAGATGACACAAAACAACCTCTCGTTATTCTGTGGGAGGCTGGGCACACTGGCTTCCTGTGGTGTCCAGTCATGGGGAGTCCCACAGGAGTCTCTGTTTGGGACCTTCTGCTCTAGAGGCTGTGTATGCACAGTGCTAGCAGGCAGTAACTGTTCTAAAGTTAGAGGGACCTGCCTGACCAGTGATGTTTTCTTGCAAGATAAGTCAGCATGGGATTTGACTCTTGTCCTTTTTCTCTTGAAGTTTTGATTGTTCTACTAATTAACACAACGAAGGTTGATATGTTGCTCTATTCTATTTCTTTGTTTTTAGCTTTGAGGCCCTTAAGCCAGCATCATCTACGTGCTGTACAAAAGCTGAAAAGGCAGGAAAACCTCTAATGGAAAGACGTGTTTGAGTTGATGGTCAGGATATTTTCTGGATTCTAAAAATGTTTTGTTTCGTGGTTGTGACCAGAGCATGAGGGGAAAAAATGTTTGGTTTTTTTTTGTTTTTTTTTTTTTTTTTTTCGTGTAGCAGCAGCAGTGATAATGTAGTGTTGCTATCTGGAAGTATCATGTTTAGTGGGAGTCCAGGTGGGAAATCTGCTGCACAAACATCCTGCCAAAAAAATCCTTAAGCCCCTTGAAAGACCTTCCCTGCTTTCAGAAGTTTCCAGTTCAAATAACTAAGACAGAAAGGAAGGCAGTCACTGAAGTGCCTTGGAATTGCTGTATGTAGAAGAAAGTTTGCTTAAGCTATATACTAATCCATCTCTTAAATGGCTAGAAAAATACAGAACCTATAAACATGTATAAATCTATCCTTTCCATGTTTATGGGGCCTTTCTATGACCTGAGAATACTTTTCCATCAAAACAGACTGCACTAGGGTGAGCATTCAATTACAACACCTGTGTCCAAAGAGCTTGTAAAAGCAACATTTCCTCATTCACTTAGCATTGGATATGGCTGATGAAAGTGATAAGGAACCTCTGTGGCCAAGGAATAGGGATGGCTATACTACAGGAACATTTCCTGTATGGGGAAGAAAGAAAAAGTATAAAACTGAGTGGCTGCAGCAGAAGCACTATTATTTCTGTTAAGTTGTATTTACCAGGAGTTGTCCAGAATATGAAAGGATAGAATTGTGTGGGCTCTAAAATGATGGTCGAAATTCAAGCAGAAGGCTAAGAATTATTTTGTTGGCTTTTTTTTTTTTTTTTTTTGGTAAATGCAATGTTGCTTTCCCATTCGTTGTCACATGTTGGTGCATATTTAACAATTCTTGTCTGTTCTTAAGTTGCTTTAGGGGTAAGCAATCCAGCATTGTGGAGATGCTGGCTCTAGTATTCATGCACAAACAGAGAACTGTTCATAATCCTCTTCCCTAGCTCCGTCCTCCTCAGCAGGGTGAGAAAGTATTCCAGACAATAGCTTCTGTATTCTGTAAACACACCAAAGGTCATAACAATATACAGTGCTAACATTAGCTCTGGCTTTTCAGCCTTTGCTGCCCTCATTCGACCCCATATGATTGCGTAAAAAGGTGAATGAATAGCTGTCTTCAGCCTTAGCATTGAGGAAAATGTGAGTTTTGAGCACTTTTGTAGCAGAAAAAAACATTTTCTCTGTTGGTGTTACTGGCTTTGGAGAGTTCTGTTTGCCTTTTTTGTTTCTCTGTCCTGCCAGCACTGAGGACAACCATAATAGGCTTTTGCTTAAGTTTTACTTGAGTGGTCAGAAAAAAGTCTTCTGTTACCTGTGATTAAACACAGTTGTTTTACCCCTTGGTTAAAGTTTGCGTACTCTGCTGTCTGGGGTCAGTTGTTTGGCTGCATAAGTGGCAAACATAGCAAGAATGGAGCATTTAGCAGAGTCTAAACTTTTAATGGCTTGCTCTTCCCCACTCTGGTTTTTATTCTATGGGTTTTATTCTGTGCAAGTAATGAAAGAAATCTGTGCTCTCTTTGAAATATTTGATGAGCTCTTTCAAGAGAGGCATTAAGTTACATGTCAACAAACTGAAGTCAGGCCTATAAAACTGAGCTTAATTTTCTTGTAGCATTTCCTGATTTCCAGGCTCTGTGTATCTCTGTCAAGCCTGGCAGCAGCGAGGACATCTGTTTCTGCAAATGGGCAGAAGGTGTGTTTCATGCTATGGTATCATATTTTTGCTGTAAGAACTTTCAGGACATAACTTCTGTGTGTTTAAGGTTGGTGGCAAACAGTGTGAAAAATATGGGAAACTACTCCTGCTGTTAAGTTACACCCCTTCTTCTCCTCTCTTGTTAAAAGTAACTTACATACCCTCTTAAAGAACAGGTCAGGTTAAGGTGCTAGCTTGCCCCAACCTATGTAAAAGGATTTGGAGTTCCATAACCTCTCTGTAAGTTGATGTGTCCAAGTGGGCTATTGGAAAGAGATGCATTCAAAATTGACAACTAGCACTTTAAACACTTGATTTCAGCAGCTTTTGTTTGGAAATGTATGATCTGACGTCTGCTCTTTTATTTAGATTCAAAAAGTTTGCCTTTTTAATCTTGTTTCCCCTGCATGGCTCTGAGAATGCCATCCTGATCCCATTGCAGCCAACAGTAAAACTCTTATTTGACATTAGTAAGAGAAGGATTGGACTCCCAGTGCTCTGCATCTTGCTTGCAGTGCACAGCTTCTCAGCCTTTCAAAAGGTTGGTCTTACTAGAATAAATCTGAAAAGTCAACAGGTTTTAGGTACCTCTTGCCTCAGCCAGGTACCTGGAATCCCAGAGCCATAATTTAGGCAGTGGCTTAACCCCAGAGCTGCAGTCCAGGGCAATGGCCACAAAACTTCATTCCTCTCTGGGGCAGCAGCACTTCCAGACTGTTTCCTCCTTGCATGGAGCTATGGAGCCTTGGGCTCTCCAGGACCTACAGGAGGGTGAAGGTTGTCACCATGCAGGCTGCTGCATTACTGGAGCTGATGACACAACGGGCAGTAGTGTCATATTGTATGAGCACTTTTGCTAGCAAACAGTGCCATTCTGACCCATCTTGTGTATTCCTTGCTCCTCTGGAGTAACAGAGGTAGAATGTCTTTGCTTAGGCTGTGTTAAACACTGCAGGATCTCACCCCTTGTATTTGGCCAGGAACTTCTTTTATGTAAGTCTTGCAGTCTTTTTAGTCCAGCTCTGTACCTCCAGCTTCCTTCTTAATTCTGCCTTTTCTTTTTGACTGACTTGAAATCCAAGGCCATCCCATACTTCTGTTGTTATTTAAAGATGCAACTCCCCATGCCCTTAAAATTCTTTTAATTCTTTAGTTTTGCACTAAAAGCAATAATAACTTAGAAAAACAAAAAGAGATCGCTTAATGTAATCCAAACTTCAGCTCCCTGATCATTGGCTCCACTTTCACAGCTTGTGATGTCAACACAAGTCTTCAAGATTAAGAATTCATATCAAGTTTCACTGGCTGGCTTAAAGTTACCCTACTGGGAAATGTTGCTTATCCCTCAGCCAAGTCCCTTTTTCTCTCTGCCAAGTCAAATATTAGGAAGTTAAATAAATAAATAAATAAATAAGGTCTGAAGAAAATGCTTCTGCTGAAATGAAATGGATGTGGGCCTCCAGAGCAGGCTGCACAGTCTTCTGGCCAGGATTTGTCAGCATACGCCCTGCCCACCATCAGGAGTTCTGCTGCATCCCATGGTACAGCCACAGCCATCGCTCTAATCTAAACTTGGACTTTGGGTGCTCTTGGTTCTTGCCTAGCTGCTCCAGGTTTGCACTTTCTCCAAAGCTGGGATGTTCTCAGGAGTTTATCTTTTCTGTCTTCTCCCCACACCACCAAATAAGAAAATACAAGCTGCTACAATCTGTCTCCTTGAGTACTCCTGGGCTTTAATGTTTTGAAATTATTGGGTCTGGGTGAAGAATTTGATTTCTCTGATTTCTCTAAATAAATCTTAATTTTCGAAGATCTTGAAATGAGAGTGTGATGAAGTTTAATGCAGAATGGAAGCAGTGGTGTGTTTTACTTATAATGTGTTTGCATACATCCTAAC
Organism: Rhabdornis inornatus; assembly: GCA_013397075.1. Taxonomy (NCBI): domain Eukaryota; kingdom Metazoa; phylum Chordata; class Aves; order Passeriformes; family Rhabdornithidae; genus Rhabdornis; species Rhabdornis inornatus. Next base: position 3,073,195 of record VWZS01003477.1, read on the forward strand.
AAGAACTTCTTTTTCCAAGGGAATTGCATTATCAAAATACAAACTTTTCTTGAAGGTCCTTCTAATGTGGTAGAAAATAGACTCAACCCTTGATTTAATCTGCACTCAGCCATGCTGAGCAAGTGAGGAAGCTCAGTCTGGATGTGTTTTGACAGTGGCACTAAATGTTACACCTTTGCTATGCACTCGCTACTAATCCCACACGTTGCTTGTTGTCTGCTTGTTCCCGTACTTCAGGACAAAAACCTGTGCCTTTTGAGGATTAAAACACATAGGAGGAAGAGTGATTGGTTAAAACACATAATATAAAGAGTGATTGGGAGTAAAGGGTCCAGCTTCTGGGACGGATTCCTGCTTTCCCCCTCTGATCAGGCACTGGCTGATGCTCATGGAAGGGGCAGAGCCTTCATTCCCTCTTGTATTTGCATCAGATAAGGCAGTAATTTCTGCCTTAAGTTTTCCATGGGAGCAAACTTTCACTTCGTTACCACCGGCGTCATTAGTGGACTGGGGTAATTCCCGGTGTGATCCGGCCCGGCTGTGACCTGCACGGAGCCATCCAGTGGCAGTGCTAATTACTGCCTTAGTGCCACGTGAACGCTTCTCCACAGTGCCTTTGGCCGAGGTCGCCACTAATTTCTCATGAATCACTAGGCAGCCATTGCCTGGTAACTAATTTTGACCTCTAGCTGCTTCGTCAAGACCTCCAACCCTGCTGCTGAGGATAAATGACATCCTGTTGTTATCTGTCCTCTGGGCAGCTGCTGAATTCCCACAGCAGCTTTGCTTTGCCCTCCCTTTGGAAGCACAGCGCTCCTGGCATTGCAGCGTGTCCCTGAAATGAATGTGAATAATGACTGTGATTAGGGGCTGGCTGTGCAGGGACCTATCAGCCGTGGTGGCAGAAGCTGAAGCTGGATCCTGGAAATATTTCTTCCTTTTAGGTCTGGATTTTGGATGAAGAGGGAGAGCAGCTAGGAGCAGAAGTGCTGAGGCAGGGCTAACAGCTTTCTCCTGTTCCCAGGATACACAGCCAACACTTCTATGCATTCAGTTCTGCCTCCAGTCATTTGGTGTGGCTGTGCAATCTACAGCTATGTGCACAGCACTGGGAGAAGCGGCAGGCGAAATACCTATGGTGAGGGATTGTTTGGAAATGCAGGGGAGGAGAGTAGTGTGTTCTGGCAGAGGTGCAGACAGAGTTTACCCAGGAGATGTAGGAAAGCTAATTTAAACTCTGATTAGCTGCATTTTGTAGCTGAGCAAGGCCTTGGAGTTAGTGGTGTTAAGTGAGCTGGTGCCTACAATGAGAAGGTATCTTCTTGCCAGGAGTCCAGAATGCTCCCTAGTCTTATTAAACTGTAGCTTGGTGTCTATCCTCAGGGGTCTTCTAGCTGTTCTCCTAGTGTTTAGTGTATTAGACAATCGAGGCAGCCCATTACTTCAAGAAAAATCCCTGTGTGACCAGGGTGAGGTTTAGTGTGTGCAAGCATGTCCTGAGAGCATGTTCTGACTGCTGGTGTTTCACTGGAACCTTCCACCAGAGTCATCTTTATCTGACCTGTTGGCAATGGCTAAGCTAAATGCTGTCTTCACTAAACTTTTGGGAAATAGATCAAGAAGAATAATGAAAAACTTTTTTATTGGAAAAAAAATCAATCAAGCAAAACTCTCAAGCCACCCAAACTTCAAAAAATGCCCCCCAAACCCAGTGTTAGTACAGAAATAAAAATTGCTCCCCTGGCACTGGTTCTTAAACATAATTGCTGTTACAAGTGGTCTCAATTAGGCAATGTTCTGAATGTCTACTTTCGAAATTTTCCCTGAGGATATAGCCTCTATGCTGATGGAGTTTTGGTGGTGGGGTATTTTTTTTCTCAGGTGTTTAGCTTGCCTTTCCCCATGAGAAATCAACATTTTTCTACAGAAAGTTTCAGAATTGCAGTAGGCAATTCAGTAGTAAGTCAAGGGAAGAAAATTTGGCAACTGGAAATTCATAGTGTCTTTTGCAGACCGATTACCATGTAAAGATATCCACACAGTTCAGTAAGTCTGGATATCTAGCATTCAGGCTGTCAGGTTTCAGCTATGGGACTGTGCTTTACCCTGAGGTAGATGTTTATCTATCCATAAAATGAGATGTGTAGGTTTGAACCTTTGCAGCGAAGCAGAAAATCAAAGCCCTTGACCATTTGCAGTCAGTAAAACTTACATGGGCCTGTTTATACGGGACTTATTCTGTGATTCAGGATATATTTCAGTTTGTTTTGATGCCGGACCTGCTTAAAGCATTTTTTCCCCTGGTTTCTGTATTTCACTAAAGTTGTGCTCTGTCCTTTGCTTTAAAAACCATCCCTGTATACCATTTAAAAATTCCAAGTTGATTAAGTCTAGTGAAGGATGAGTGATCCCTGTTTATGTTTTTCTGAAGTACTGCTAACAAAAGCTATGTAAATGGTAGCACCTGACTGCTGTTTATGGTAGATTAAGCTTGTTCAGCTTTTGTCAGTAATGTACCCAGTTTGCAAGTAAAATAAAAGAATTTTGTGATGGGGTTGTTTTTGTGATTTGTGTTAATAATTAACCTAATCTGACAAAAACTGTCTGGTAAAAGTTGTTAGACTGGATAGATACGTGGCAGAAGGCTCCACAGCAGGAAGAAGGTGACCTTTGGAAGTGAACAGCAAAGCCAATATGTTAACTAGCAAGCAGCCTATCTAGATGGCTTTTTTTTCAACAGTGAAATATAGTTTAAACTGTCCCTTTTTCTGTTGTCCCTGTCAGCAGTAAGCTCCCATTTGCAGACCCTGCCAAGAACACAGCTCTGTGTGATAGCATGCAAGCTATGTTATGCAAGCAATTATTTATTATTACTATTATTTATTATTAGAGAATTTGTGGACCCTGGGAAGAAAGCTCTATAACAGCTTTGACCCATGGAATCACACTAAAATTTCTGTGTTTCTGGGCTAATTTCACTTCTGCTTTACTTGTGTAATTTGCTTTTAAGAGAGTTAAGCTTCATGTGAGAAAGGAAAGCTACAGTGGTTATTGTCTAGCAGGCTTGTGAGAGTAAACTTAGTGAGCTTACTTAGTGAGAAACCAGTTTGGATCTTGAAGCTACAATGTAAGCAGAAAAGAAAACAGGATGCTGTGACTGATTTCACAGAAATTGAGAGGAAAGGCAACATGTGTGTAAGGATGTCTTGGATTTTTTGGTATTTAACAAATTCTCCTTGACCTGCCCTTGCATTTTGCCCTTTGTATATAAAAACTAATAAAGAAAAGAAAAAGCTTATGTTTTTCATCATCAAGGGCAGTGGAAAATCTGAAAAAATTCAGGACTACAAAAACAAGGCAGATGAAGTTAGTGGGTGGTCTATGTTCACTGCAACATCCTCTCAAGTGTCTGGACATTGAATTTGCTGTAATCACTCTCTCTTTATAAGCATATAACTGAGTGGGAAGGGAGTGGAGGAAAGAGAACAGTAACAAATGTCATTTACTGAGACTATATGTTCCTACCACTACTGATTTTAAGAAATAAAGACTTTTTTTTTCTAGAAAGGAAACCTGAATCAGTGTCTTGTTAAGAATCACACTGGGGTTTTTTTTGTATCACAGTCCAGCCTTTTGTGTCACTGAATTTAATTTCAATTTAAATCTTGCTTTTGTTTCTTATACAAATAAAGCTCGTGTTGAAAACTTCCAGTTCCTTTTTAAAATGCTGATCGACCCATGGATACTTCATCTTCTTGTTGGCTAGAAGAGGCAGACTTTGCTCACCTTTGGGTTTTGGGGAAATGCCTCCATATGTGGATTCATGATCTGCATTTTCCAGTAGTGAAGGAGGCTTTTCAGATGTAGAGTGCAGGACACCAGTGGGCAAAGCTTTTTAAGCTTTTTTTCTCTCTCTCTTTAAAGAAGAGCAATGAAACCTTTTTGAAAGGAATGGTTGAGAAAGCCATTTTGTATTTGTTGTGTCTGTCCAGGGCTGCCTTCACTTTCCCTGCATAACAGATACAGTATGGAGATCACTTTCCTGTGCCAGGGGTGGCTGTCCTCCCATGGAGTCACTGAGGAGATTCCTCCCTACTGCCCATGGGTGCCAGGCTCTGTGCAAGGTTATCTATGAAGAGGCCTTTAGCAAACAGGTTTTAATCTGATTCTCAGCTCACGAGCTTCGTGCCTGCTCCTGAGTCTGGGTGCATGTGCTGAACACCCCTCCTGCAGTCATGGGACAAGATCTGGTGAGTATCGCCCTCCTCCTCCTGCATGGGGAAATTCCCTCCTGCTGCAGGCTGGGGACAGCATGGTATTTTCTGTCACATATGCAGTCTAATATGAGAAGGAGATAAGATCCTGAAGTGTACAGTTTCTATACTCCCGGGCATATTGGGGCAACCTCTACTGCATGGAATGTTCAGTAGGTAGCATTGTGCTTGTAAATAGAATGCCACGTTTCCAAACACCTGCTGTATTACATCACTCTCTACATTATTGTTATGACCTTTTTTGGCACTTTCTCAAGGAGTTATTCCTTATTTTTCACTTTTTAACACAGAGAGCTGAACTGTGAAGGTGAAATTGTACTGGGAGTATTTTTGTTCTCAGTAATTGGGTAGTGTTCTGTATTGCTGATAGCTGAATCTGACTGTCTTGCAAAATCATATTGTAGGAAGTTCCTCAGACAATGCAATTTTGTTTCCTGTTTCTTCCAAGGCCAAGAGCCAGAATTTTTTATGTCTTCATCCTCTGTACTCGTCTTTTCCTTGGCTTACTGGATAAAGCTGAACTCAAGCAGAAAATCTGACTGCTTCACAGATGGGTGAGGTTTGTAGCAACTCTGACCTAATGCAAAAGCCAATTACATCATTAAGTTGCCTCCTATGATTGTTTTGTTCCTAACTACTGCTACTGTGTGCCACCTCAGAGCTGACATAATCCAGCTCTCAGACACTTTTGCACACTTTCCTGGTTGGGTGGGTTTTGGTTTTAGCAGTCACAAAAGACCTTTAGTACACACCATGGCGCAAAACAACTTGCAGGAATACGAAGTATGCTGTCCCTGGAGCTGAGAAACCCTCCTCGTCAGTACCAGGGCCATGTCCCACTTTTGAGACCATTT
>VWZS01003477.1:3078367-3127502 GCA_013397075.1 Rhabdornis inornatus
GGGGGGTTTGCCAAAGATGCGGAAGCAGCTTCCAATTGCTTTGAGCTACCTCGTGTTATGTGCAGGGATGTGTCTACAGCCCATGTCCTTGCATGTGTGCATTAGTCCTGCTGCTTCTGATTGAGCTGTTTGAAAGCACAAGAGGAGATATTTTCTGCCTGGACAGTTCTCCTTGGGAGAAAACATAATGGGTGAGGGAGGAACAATCCATATTCTGAATGTGGGACAGAGGTTATTACATCTGAATAAAAATAAATTTAATTTTGGATTAACATTTCATTCTTTGTAAAGATTAAATGCCTCTTATGTTATTGATATCACAGAGGGTTTCAAAATTCAAATGCTTTTAAAGTGTATGGATGAATTATGTGCTGTGTTTTATGCCATGCATTATATAACAGCTAATTCAAGGTGTCCCACAATTTCTCAGGACCAAAAAAATGGATGTGAGGTCTGGTATACGAATCTTCTTTTACCTTGTGCAGAGTATTGTATAGTTGTTTGGATTTTTTGAGATTTTTGTCTGTTTTGTTATTTGCTTTTTTTTTTTTTTTGTTTAACTAGTGGTGGTGGTCTGCCCTTCTTACGGTTGCATGAAGCTTAAGTGTACCTTCCTCAGTTTCATGAAGGTGTCCTTTCTTGCATGACCTGTATCAGTACTCAGCCCTCTATATTACCAAAAGGGTGCAAAAGGTTCTTAAGATGAATGAAGACCGAAGAAAAACTATTTTTGCTGGACTCTACAGATCTTCCTTCTGTGCCTGGGACTGACTATGAAAAAAATAGGATTTATTTATAAAAAGTTTAGGTGGATTCAAATTCAAACTAGTCTAAGTGCCAAAGCTGTGGATTTATTTGTACAGTATATCCCTACAATTTATAGAAGTTTAGTTAACTGTAGAATTAAATGACTTTGTTTTCTACTGCTGTGGGTCTCTATTGAATTTGGCACAAGTTCAAACGGCCTTGTAGCATCCAGCATTTGCTGGATCATAAAGCAAAGACCCTCCCTAGGAACACAAATGGAATTTCTTTCCCCCACTGCAGTGAGATTAATGACAGTTTAGCAGGGTTTTTTCTCCCCTTTGTCCTGTAAATCTGAGCTCTATTCAATCGAACTGCTTTTTAAAGAAAACAAACTAAAACTCAGGCTGCCTAAGTTCTCCTGAGGCACCATTCGAGGGGCGGTGTTTTGCTCTCCCCACAAACCTTTCAAGGCACTGAATTTTGGGCAGGAGATGTATACAGGATCAGGCATGTTGGCAGAGGCTACTGGGGCTTGCAGTTGTAGGCAAAAGGGGCTGCACATCAGCTGATGCTGCTGATGTGGTGATGGATTAGTGAACAGAGAAAGGTTTGCATTGTGCTAAAAATGGAAGGATTAGCAGCTGCCCTTGTTGAGTCAGGCTAGAGGGAGGAGGATGAGGAGGACAGCAACATACTGTGACACTGTGTATTAAATTGCTATCAGCAGCCTTCTCTACCACTAATCTCCCTCCCCTTTCTTCAGTGAGAAAAATCCTGTAGGACTTCATATAAGAAAAAGAGAAATTTATTTATTATTTCCTTTCTTATGCTTTTTCTTATTTCTCTGCTTATTGCATTTTAACTCTTCAAATATTTTTAACACAAAATAATTTCTAGAGAGAAAAGAGTCTGTACTATCTTAACTGCAAAGGCAGATCCCAGACTGAAGTAACACCCAGAGATGGCTGTGCATATGGGATTATTAAATGCAATAATGTGTGGCAAGACAGAATATTCTCATAGACATCTGTTCCTTCAATGTAAGGTTTGAATTTAGATCCATCTCAAAATTTCGTAAACCACAATATTTTCCTTTCATCTCCTCAAGAAAAAAGAAAAAAAAGTAAATTGGTTACTTATGTTGATTTTTATCACTTAGTTCCTTAGGACCCCTGTTTTGATGCAGATCAGCAATTAAGAGCCTTATGTTTGGCACAAGATCCGTTTCAGTAATGTCACCAATAAAATAATGACCTAGTTGATGCACTCTGGTAAGAGTCAAGAAGCTTTCTCAGACACCTGCTGCCTCTTGCTCTCTGCTCTCCCTTTGCTGAGGGCTGCATCCCACTGAGATTCATCAAGAGGTCAACTGCTGATGACTGTGTTGGAAGGGGCTGGAGCGGAACCTTAAATCTTTCTTGAGTAAGGCTCTGAGCTCGCTTCTGGGGATGTGAATGCGAGCAGCTGTGTGGCTGTGTAAATCTTACCTGCCTGCTCTGCCACCAGCCTGCAGACCCCGATCAGGTGGTGGGGTGTGCATTGTGGCTTGGACTTCCCAAATCTAGTGCAGCTCCCAGGGCTGTGCTTAGGTGCTTTACTGAACTAGGCTACTATCCCTTCAAGTACTTCCAGCACTTTTGAATGCTATTTGGCCAAAATGAGCTGTACTCCTCAAGGAAACAGCTTTTTATCAACCAGACATCTTTGATCTCAGCAGAGAGCTCAGTCTAATTGTTGGAGGTGAGTGAAACTCCCCTTCTCAGAGCTGCATTGCAGTCAGTGGAGCTTCCCTCTGACAGATGAATCTAAAGTTAGTGTTCCTCTGTAGAAATGAGGACTAAAACAGGGGGTTTAAGTTACCTGACTGTCGAGTGGTGAGACAATGCAGTAGCCAGAGCACTCACAGTGTTTGTAACCACTGCAGCTCCCCATTAGGTCAGCAGAACACAGTGTTCATGGAGACAGCAGGTTCATTCAAAACCCAGAACTTCTACTAGGGGCAGCAAAATTTGGGTTGTACTAACACAGGATAATGATTTGTGGTATTTTTTAAAAGCAAAGAGCTATTGGTATTTTAGATCTAACTATAGAGAGCTTTTAGCAAAGAGAAACCACGAGATTGCTAAAACATGCTGTATTTTGGTACAGCAGGACTAATTGATCTGGACAGCTTTGCACTAGCCAGGGTGCAGCATCTCTTCACACCTCAGATTTCTTTTAATTTAAGGAAAAATACAAGCCTAAACTTAAGTGCTCAAATTCTCAAGCTGAAGCACTTAAATAAAAAGCTCTAGTTCATTAATTTCTTTTGTCCTATATGGGTCAAGTTCCTGAGAGTCCTTCAGAAAACAGGGCCATTTTCTCTAATGTCTCACTGTGAATTAAACGCATAATTTAGGTTAATTCAGATGATAAACATTTTCTTTACAAGACAGCATACTCATGTGAAGTATTTTGTTGACAGACAAAAGCAGTAAAAGAAGCTTTTTTAAAAATAGCTTGATTTAAAAAAAATACTGCTGAGGAAGAATGAAAATTCAAGCTCTGTTCAAAACAGATGATTCTTCGTGTTTGGAAGCAGAGTCTTCTTGCAGTGCTTGCGGGTATTTGCCATGTGGGGTCTGCTCAGTTACATCTCTTCTGAGCAAGGACAGAGAAACATTCGAAGATGAGTACTCCTGGTCATTTGTTAGAATCATGATTTGCTGTCTTAGTTTGTATCACATAATAATGTAGAATATTTGAGATCTCCAGCTGAAAGGAGAAAGAGGCACTGTGGGTACATGTACTGTTTAGAGAAAATTATAAGAACTCGCCAAGTAAGAAAGCATTTCACCATTTTTCTTCTCAGAAAGTTACTTGGGAAGTTAGGGCAGAAGTAGGCTAGGAAGAATTTGGCTCTGTCTCACTTCCAGATTTTTCTTCTTTGGGGAAACAAATCCATTTTAAAAGCAGAAGTTAGAAATAAGAGTTCATTTAATGTCTTACTTTTCTGTCTTTAGACTGCAAGAATGAGTTTTTCCCCATCTCTAAACATTATTATTGCATGAGGCTGTTGTTGTGATGGGCACCGCTCAGAGCTGTAAAGGACATGCCTGAGAGAAAAGCAAAATCAATACTGCAAAACCACTAAAGAGTCTGAAGGGGTCTCTGATATTCCCTGGTTCAAACTCTCACAGGGAGAGTAGGCCACGCCCTTACACATCAACCAAGGCCACTTCTGGACAGGACTTTGGCACTTTTTGCATGGAGGTTGCACAGGTGCCCTGGGTGCTTGTGCCAGGCCTCCAATACCTTCCTTGAGAGGAAAGTAAGGAATTTCTACGACACATAGAGGAAACGTGCACTCATTATAAGTATGTACCAGTCACCTTCATCTTCAGAGAGGAAGGTGATGGAGAAGATGACCTTTCTTTTTAAATCCATAAAACACAAGAAGGTTTTATAGCCTCCAAAAAAGTGTGAAGTTCATTTGGAAAACTTATTAGCCTGTTCTCATTGGAATATTTATACCATGTACTTGAAAATGTAACTTATTTACGTGGTAATATCACTGTGTTAGTTAAATGTGGGAGGGCAAAGAACTTGACAAGAGTATGAGGTTTTTTGCACGCTGATAAGGAACGGCTCTTATTGTGGATAAGGTATAAAACCCGTTTTCATCCATGTTAAATAAATATACCACGTAACACAAAATCCACAGAACTTGTTGAGGTTCTCAAGTGGATATAATGTTGGGGCTACAAGACTGTTAAATGATTTGTTTAAATCAATTCACTTAAAAACCAAAAGCAAAATCATATATTTTAATTTCCTCAGAAAGAGTTGACAACAACTGAGATCATAAAGAAGCAAATAGAGTTCTTATTGCACCCTGATATACGTAATTTTCAGGAATGTGACTTCAAGAATGAATCTGAGAGAAAAAGAAGACCAACAAAAAATGTCCTCCAGCTCTCATGGTCAGTAATCTGAACTATTTGGAAGATGGATGTGAGAAATCTTTACAGGAGTTACTCGTGGGATCTCAAATTCATTCCTTTCTCAGTTACAGCTCAAACTGTTTTGTAAAGTACTCCTGGTTTTTTATTGGTTTGGGTTTGTTTTATTTTTTTAACAGCTCATAGTGGCTTAGCATACCTCCTTCCCTTCCAAAGTACAGTAAATTTCTCTCTCCCCATGGAGGAACAGCAGGGAAAGAAGCCCCTCAGCATCCACTCCTGATTTGCACAAGCTCCTCCCTGTGCTGTGGCAGATCCTCTGCCAGGCTGTGAGCAGCTGTTGCCAGCCTCCATGCAGATGGCTGCATCCAGCTGGTGTCTGAGCACGTCAGGAGCTTATGCTAAGATTAATCACTTTCTAACATTAATCACTCTCTACCCCTTTAAAATTCTGTGGTGAATTGTGCTGAATCCCGCTTCCACAACAAGAGATGGAAGCTCTTTAATGCATGGGCCCAGCATGGCTTTCAGCTGGGCTGGTAGAACAGTGATGTGGTTTCTCTAGGGCAGGAGGGGCCCCCTGAATACCTGAGTGCTTGGGGTACTCTGTGAACTGAGTCTCTTATACTTGTTTTGGCTACCAGTGCCTTTCAAACAGCTCAAGTGCTTGTGCTGTACTGCTGAAAATGCTCATGACATCTTGCATTTCGGCTGACTTCAATGGAAAACTGGCCTTTTAAGCAAGTAAAGGCTATATTAACATCTACATTTGATTTCAATTATATTCCTGTACTATTTCAAGAAGAGTTTGAATTATTTTGACATAACCCAAGATCTACCTGCTGCAAGAAATGCTGTAGATTCCCTGGTGTCATTTTTTAAGTCCTCAGGGTTATCTGAGAAAATATTCTATATTTCTATGTTCTATAAAGTTTAGATATGATATTTTTGAAAAATTGCACTTAGGCACAGCAGAGGCAACAAAGCTGTTGAGATTTTACGAAATTTTCTTTCACTTTCAGAGCTATAATTTTGAACAACCTCCTTCAATAGATTGACAGCAACAAATTAAATTTTCAGCAATGGATCTCAATTTCTTCCTCTGCATACAGGTGCTACCTGTTAGGATTGCTGGGACATTGTGAACATGAAAGGCCAATTTCTTTGTCAGGAAACAACTTTTCCTGAATAATTTATAGCTAAACTCATAACTGAACAAAGTATGAATCTTCCATTTAGTTTCAGTGATAGTGAGTCACTTCCCTTCTTTTTGTCGGTCATTCAACAGCAAAAGATAAGAAGATATCTTGGACTCCATGAAGTTTCCATTTTTTTATTAAATGGGCTTGTGCTTGCCAGTGATCTTTCAGCATTAACACTGGACGTGACTCCTGTCTCATGCCACTCTCAAGATTTTAAATTTGAACTAAATTATCTCTAATACATAATAAAAGCATCATTTGAGAATAAATACATTTTAAAAAACCCCCACAATGTAAATCTCATGCCATCCGAAAGACTTGCTTTTGCTTTAGCTCCACAAACTGATAAAACAAAAGCAGTGATGTATGTGCATAAGTTTTCCATATGAAATAGATAAGCATGTCTAAGTCCAGTTTGTTCTCCTGTAGGGTGGATCACACTCCTATCATTCAAAATCTCACTTTCCTTCTTCAGATAAATGCATTCTGCAGTTATTAATAATCAAGTACTTTACTCACAGGAAAAGGGAAGTGGGGAAAAAGAATCACTAAGAATTTCTGAAAATCCTCACCATCTGTGGGCTCTTGAACAGACCCACAGATGCCATTCAGTCAAGTGCCACAGTAAAGTGCCACAAAGGTGATGAATTTTTAACATGAGGTTACAAAACCTTTAGGAGAACAGCAGAAGATACCACACCTCTGATGATAACACCAAGCCTTCATTTTACTGACTTTTGGCAACTAGCTGTGGTGGCATTTGAATCTCCCAGCTCTGAACAGCCTCCTTTGAAACACAAAAAACCAAATAGCATTTGCACAGCATACTTGGCCTTGTCTTGCACTGCCTTTCACTTGTCTTTCAGAACAAGCTCAGCTCTGACTGAGTTCCCACTTCCAGCTCCCTGTATTTGCCACACACATGAAATCATAGAATTATTACAGTTGGATAAGACCTCTAAGATCATTGAGTCCAACAATTAACCTACCACCACCTTGTTCACCATTTCCCCAAGTGTCACACTCGCCTTTTGAGCACTTCGCTGGGCAGCCTCTTCCACTGCCTGATCATCCTTTCAGACAGAAATTTTTCCTAATATCCAATCCATACCTTCCCTAGCACAACTTGAGGCCATTTCCTCTGGTCAGTTGTTACTTGAGAGAGGCAATCAACCTAGCTGCAGCTTCCTTTCAGGTATTGTAGAGAATGATAAGGTCTCTCCTGAGCCTCCTTTTCTCCAGGCTAAACAGCTCCAGCTCCCTCAGCTGCTCCTCAAAGGACTTGTGCTCCAGACCCTTCACCAACTTCCTTTCTCTTCTCTGGACATGCTGCAGTGCCTCACTATCTTTCTTTTGGGCCCAAAACTCAACACAGGTTTTGAGATGCAGCCTCACCAGTGCCAAGTATAAGGGAATGAAAGACTACATGGTTTGCTTGTGTTGTGCTCACACCAAGCAGGGTGGATTCTCTGTTCTGCATGAAAGTTTCCTCTAGAAAACATGTCCTACTCATGCCTATGGGATAGGCACATGTTGGAAAGCTTTTTTCTAGCTTGGGACCACAGAAGGAGTGCAAACAGATTTCTCCTTGTCTAGCTGAGATGTGCAATAAGTGTACTTTAGATAAGGATTTGGGAAAAAAGATGAAAGAACAGTGGAGAAAGAAAATACAACAAATATGCTAGGGAGCGGATAGATCTTGTGGTCCCCTCCAAGAGTAACGAAAGAAATCATCCTCTTTATTTCTGTGCGTCTGTGGTTAGAATTAAAGGAGTCTTTGATAGGAGTCAGGCTAAATTGAAGCTAGATACACCAGCTGCTTCATCAAAAGGCAGCGCATCAATGCTTTTTTATTTATCAAAATATGTGCCATTGATACATGAAGTAGATAAATGTTAAACAAAAAGTCTGTATTATAAATACAGAAAAGAATTGTGCAGCCTTATATGTTACCAAAGACTCAAAGCTGGAGATTGTTGTCTATTTGTACTAATGATATATCTCAACACTGACATCCTTTCCAGAGAGCTTAGTTCAAATGCTGTTTGGGATCTGGAGATGGTAGCTAGCTCTAGTGAGCAATGCTACTGCAGGAATCTGGCTCAGATTCAGGTATGCAGGAACTTAAAACTGTTTATCCAAAAGCTTGAATCACCCTCACTTGCATCTGAGCAGTCTTGGCTGGCAATCAATCAGGAAAGCAGAATTCTTCATCAGCACAATGCTAGAGGCAGGGTGTATTTTATGGATAGGGAGGATGCAAGATGTCATTGCTGAACTGGGAGGAAAGGAAGCTGTTGCTATGATGAAGGAATAGAAACAATCAAGTGACTTTGTCTTTGAAGATAACAGCATGACTGTGAACCTAGACATGTCTCCAACCTGGGAAATGCTGTAGCTGCCTTTCGGCAGCTTTATTATTTTATTACTGCTTGCCTGTTTTCTTGAGAGTCTGTTCTCCCTAAAGTTGCTTGTTCCCCTGCAAGTCACCAAAAAAAATTGTTGCTAAGGGGATAGAATTCGTGTGAATCCAGATGCCATTCAGATATGGAAGAAGAAATTAATATCTGATGTCTGCTGGGGTTAAAGTTACTTTGAACTGTGGAGACTGCAAAACTCTAAATCACCAAGTTCTGCAAAGCTCCTTGGCTGCCCAAGGACTGGATTTGCTGGGCACAGGGGTCAAAAGGCTTCAATAACCTTTCTATATTCTTTAGTAAAGGAGGGGTTTGAGTAGTGGTCACAGTGTGGAAAGAGAGGTGAAATATAAAAGAGGATAGATACATTTTGGTTTCAAAACTGGAATTCAAGCATCAGAAGGCAGTTTTGGCTCAGGTATTGACTTGTTGTGTGGCCTTGGACAGACTGGTTTATAAAGAGGGGAGGGAAAACTGGCACAGGAACATCTGAGGATTAAAAGATGTTTACAGACTGCTTTGTACTTGCATAATTTTATCCTTTCTAAGTGTTTATTATTTTGGAATAGGCTCTTATGCCACTGTAATAGTACTGAACTTCCCTCAACCAGATCTGTTTCTTCACAAAAAACCCTTGCATGGACATGAATAGGATAGAGCACAAAGTTCTAAGAAATTAAAAGCCTTAATATCATCTTGTAGGTATGCAGCATCAAAAAAGTTTGGAATCCCAAGGAGGAGAAAAAGACTTTATAGGATAGCTGTCTCATGAAGGCTTTCTTGTGTCTGCATTTCTTAACTGCTTGAGGAAATACTGATTTGACCGAGAAATATACTTTATGTATTTTTTAACTCTCTGCCATTTTATTTTATATTAATTTAGTGACATCTTCTGTGACGTGAAGTCCCAAGGTATTACAATGGATGTTTCTGAGCATCCAAGCCTTACTTTTCTGTATGAGAATGAAGTGAAAGGAATTGCTAGTAGATCATACTGCCCAGGCATTGCTAAGATTGTTTTGAGAGACAAGAAGCCACGTATTAATCATCATTTCAGTATGAAACTACTAGCTGAAGTTGATTTCAGGATTTGTGCAGAATGATTCCCCTAAACCCATTTGGCTGCATGGCCTGGCTGTGTTCTCTGGAGGACACTGGCTCTATTGAGACACTGAGGTAAGTTAGCCTGTGAAGGGCGTATGAAAGGGAGGAAGAAAACAATTCTGAAATAATGCTGATAATCGGTATTGTGGTGAACAAAATGTGATGAGTTGAGGGGCTGAAAAAATGCAGAGACAGATATCATAAATTTATGCTATGAATACTCAAAAAAAAAAATGGGATTCAGTCCTAAAGGAAAATATGAAAAATATGAACAGAACGAAGATTGTGAGCAGTTGCACAAACATAGTCCATGCAGATACAGGAGATCACATTTGTTGCGTGCATACATTGAAATTCTGGAGTTCTATGTACGGTAGCTGCAAAGGAAGCATTTGAACTGTAATTGTAAAGGAAACATTTCTGTGCTTGTTTAAACGGCTGATGGAGTTCAGGAGCTCAGGAGCTTTAAATGTCTGAAAGTGGTAACTAATATCTGCCACTGCTAATTACATTGTACTACTATTTGCTTTATTAGCAAAGCAGCTCTGAACATGCAAGCAGTGTTTTGGATGGCTGGAGCCCTTGGTAGGTTTGTGGCATGAACTTGCAATTCACAATTGCTGAACTTCAGGAACATTTTCAATAAGCTTGGGAAGCAAACTAGCAAGGTCAGGGAATGAACAGGTACACCTGGTTCTCACCCTTGAATTTTTCAGGTGTGGAGTGATGAGAGAAACCTCTTCAGACTCAAGTACCTTGGGTTAGAGACACACATTCAGTGTCGATCTATAGAGATAAGCAGTCTGGTTTCCAGGAACGGCAAGAGGCACAGCAAGGTACAGGCACAGTGGGATTTGTGTAATAATCAAAACTCAGAAAGTGCTTACCACCAGGCACCTAATCTTGAAAATGTTGGCCAAATGCTACAAAACTATGCTCCTTTTTGAAAACAGAATCGGGGATTTTTAAAAAAAAACTCTGTAGTACTGGATCCTTGTAAACTATCTCAGATGTTTCCACTATAACATTAATGAGTAAGTCATTTGCCAATGAAGAAATAGATTGGCTTAGTTTTTCTCTCATTGCCCTTTCTTCAGAGGTCAAGGTTGAAACACTAGAGCTAAAATGATTACTAAAGGAAGAATGTTCTCTGCATCTGCCTTTCCAGCAAAAAAACTTATAAGAGAAAGTTTCTCACTCTTGGATCTTATTCCTGGGGGTTAGGCAGTTCTCCCCCCAAAATGTTTTTCAAATTGCTTGAAGTGCTTCCCTTGTGCATTTTTATTTAGTGTCTATGTACAATTGGAACGAAATATTCTCCTAGGTAGATAATGCAGGTTGCAGGGTAGGAAATCTTCATGGTGTAATAGTATTCAAACACAGACTGAGCGAGGTTATTGTGAAGGAAGCATGGCACTTGCGCTGAAAAGTGCTGTTCAGTCACAGTGTCTGTTACCTTGTGGTATCTCAAACCACCTCTAAACTTCTAAAGCCTTTTTCCCACTTTCAAAACATTTCTTCAGGAATAAAATGAAATGAGAGTGGGATGGAGCATAGCATTTCCAGTGGATATATGTGTTGGGTTTCTCTAATGTGCTTTGTCTTTTGACTGTTTCTTCCTGCTCAACAAGCTCTAGTAAAGTTTAAAAATTTGCTTCAAAACTTTCTGCCAGTTACCTTGATTTTTTCGGTAGTACAATCACCTCATTATTCACTGAAATTATTACAGAAGAGTAACAGATTTATTAGCTAAAGATTTACAGAGATGTCAGTGGATGTGTGGGAGAGCTATGGAATTTCATGTGGCAGAATTTAGACATGGAAATTGAGAATGAACATTTATTCACTTTCTTGATGCATCCCATGGAGACTCTCTGAATCTTGATCTTGCGTGCAAACTGCTGGAATTTTCACCCATTACTTTCTAGCACTACTGCAGGCCTGATCAGCACTCACACTGCCACAGAGGAAGAGATCCAGAGATGTCTTTGCAGAAGAAATATATTCTGATATATAGCATTAGATGGGCTGGGCTTAACGATCCAGTAAGACTTAAAACCTAAGAGAAGTACAATTATTTTTGTCATAACATGTGGCACTAAACCACTCAGTAAAGCTAATTGCCTCTCTTTCTTTGCAGCTTTGAGTGTAAAAGCTCTAATTTGACAAGAAATTTGAGGTATGCATGCATGACACAGTAGTGTCAGCAACATCTTTGTCTTAGCAAAGCTCTGTGAAGACATTCTAGGCATGCTATTGTCAGGGTCCTCAACTTTCATTGCCCACGAATGTCCAGCACTTGGCAGAGCAGATCAGTGAATGAAGAAAAAGGAATGAGGAGAGCTGTTCTGGCCAAGAAAAGAAGGAAACCTGCAAATGGAAGCCTCAAGGTCAGCCACCAAAATGGTAACTTGTGCATTAATTCTTTGGGATCTCCTATGGAAGCAAAAGGGCTCAAGGAAGGGACAGACTTGAAAGGCAGAAGGAGGAAAGTCCCCAGAGCCTTTCCTCTTCTTGCCTTGCATTTATTTTGTGTTGACCACCACAGGGGAAGGCTTTCATGGGCAAGGATGTTTTAGTATAACAAGAGAAGGAATTCAGAAGCAAACCCTCGCCTGGACACTTCTCCTTTCAGAGCTGGCACTGCCCAAATAAATCTGAGTGTAACTTCTGACTTGCCAGCATACTAGAAACAGGTACACACTAGTATCTAACTAGGAGCTATTTTCCTCAGCTGTTTCCTTTCCATGAAGCATCTACCTCAGAGGTCCTGCTTTGCTTCATCAGGCAGACTTCGTGATGAAATGAGCCACTGTCTACACGTTCCTCTGGTTAACACATGGTAATTTTTTCTCAGATGGATCTTTCTTTTCTATCCTTTATGTCCCATTGGGGTTAACAATTAATATTTTCATCCCTGCATTCTATTTATTTATTATTTAATGACAATCTTACCCAGATAAAGCAAATTTGGGAATACGAGGCTGTTTTCAGATAGATAGAAGGAAGTGCCAATGGCTAGGGATAATATAACAGGTTGAAGACGAGCGCCTCACTCACATACTGCAAATGTAGAACCTCCAACTGGGAGCCTTACAACAGAACAGAAGGACCTGGGAAGTGAGAGAAATGGGAACACCCAAAGCTGTGAGGGAAAAAAGGGGTTGGAGGTATTTTGAGGCAGAACTGAGTGCAGCAGGTCAGAGAAAAAACAGAACTGAAGTAGGGATTGGGAAGCTGAAAAGTAGGAGTGCATTAGGCCAGTAAGGAGAATGACATAAGATACATAGGGTGAGTGAGCTTAGGATGAGTTGGAGAAGGAAGAGTTTTGGAGATGGTGAAATCATATATAGGAGGAACATTTGAAAAAAAAAAAAGGAGTACAAGGCTAGTTATTCATCTTGAGAAATACTGGGAGATTCTGAAGAAAGGGCAATGGTGACATTGGATCTCTTGGGCGCTCTGGAGTATGAGAAGCTGGAGAGAGAATTTGTGAGACAGAAGCATTGTGACTGGTGTCTGGAATGTTAGGGACTTGCAGTTTGGAGAGGACCAAGGATGCTCTGCCAAATTTCCCTTTGACCTCTGCTGTGATGGGAGGGACATCCACTGAAGTGCTCTTCATGTGTTCTCTCAGTTACAGTACTACCCAATACCGTCCCCTTGAATGCTTCCTACTTTCATTGTGATGGTCCAATTAATTTTCAGTCATGTAACATCCTATGGCTAGAAGAATGCTGGCTTTCCTGTAAAGAATTAGAGGTACATTTTAGCTGCTAATTATGACATATAATGCAATGTAGTATGTACTGTAATCCAAATGTAGTTTACCTATACCATTTAGCAACTGGAAACAAAAAGACACAGCAAAATATCCCTCATGTAGTGGAACAGAAATCCTTCTTCTCCTTCCCCAGACTGTCTATAAGCTGTGGGAAAGTCTGTAGTGATGCAGAGTCCCCAGCCAGGTGCAAAGGAGAACTGCTTCATTGCAAAAACCAGGCCTTTTTAAGCAGTTAGCCCATTATCTGTTACATGGTTTTAAAACATACAACAAACATAATTCAACCAACCACCAGACACCATGATGTGAACATACGGTGGTTACATAACTTGTGTTTCTACCCCTAATTCAGCTGAGTTTTTCCCACAGTCCTTTCCTATTTAGCTGAAGTAACAGGCCTGAGCCAAGACTTTACAAGGCCTTCTCTTTGTAAAGTTTTACCTATATGAACAGTAAGCAGTCTAAGAAAATTGTAGAAGTTAATTTCTATTTCACTGGAAATAAAATTGCAGGCAAATGCTCTACATTCAGAGAGATTCCAACAGATAAAACTGAGCCCATAGACACAGAAATTGCATTTTATAGGCGTATGTGAAGCTGTATTGGGGTCACCTCCTACTCTGTGGAGAGATCGTCTATTGTCCAATGACACTACCTGAGCAGATAATGACAATTAATATGAAAACTGGTTAGTTTTCAGCAAATTTTACCAGTTTTGTTGAAGCCAGTATCACTCAGAGAAGAAAGTTTTGTAGCCTTACCAACTGTCATTTTTTAAAAGAATGTTTCCCTTCCCAAAGACTGGGACCCTATCTCCTTCCAGGAGTGGCAATGCTGTCTCTCTGTTTTGGAGGAATGAAGCTCACCCTGAAGGAGCAGTTTGGAACCCAGCTTCTGAACTCCGCTGGTGGTAGCTGGAATGCTGCTGAGGCAAATGCTCTGGTGAGCGCGTGGGCGAGCACATCATCTTCCTGCTACCACTCCGCCTGTAACCAGTGTGTGCTCCTCTTTTTTTGCCTAATTTGTAGTCTCTTCACCTCAGGTTTGTTTATACTGAGCAAGTAGATTTATTACTTTGCTTATGGTTTGTTTGCATCCAGGTTACACAGGGCTCACCGGCAAATCATACCGAATTTGTTATCTTCATATAATTAACTGATTTGTTAATGTGTAGTTTGCTATCAGTTTACGAAATTTGATGGAGTAATTTTTTGATATTATGCAGGTCCCAATGAGGTGTTTTAATCAGGTTCAAAATGTGCATGAACTGGGCCTTATTTGGCTAAGCTCTTGAACAGACTGTCATGTTAGTGGAATAAAGAAATGGGCTATATATTTTAAGTGGGGAGAAAATGAATAATTCAATATTAAGGGTCAACTCATCCTGCCAACAAAAACCTACTGAAAAGGAAGTACACTGAGTTATAGTTATTTGCATTGTAGATAATAATATCAATTATAGTTCCCAGCTGGAATCAAGCCTCCATATTTTGGCTTCTGTACAGCCCCGGAATAACTGTTCCAGTCACAACAAGTTTTAGCCAAATAAAGACAAAGCTCAATTAGCAAAACGACACAAATTTGCAGAAGCATACGCTTGAACAACAAGACACTGATGTTTGGACACAGTTACGTATGGAAGTTCAGTGACAATTAGCAGCTCTAATTATTTATAGTTAATGTCATTTTTCAGACACAGAGTTTTAACCCTTCCCAAAAGCGATATCAAAGAAAATCACTTGTTGGGCCCACTAGAAACCATCTGCATAGGTTTGAGTCTATGGTCTAAGTGCAATTGCCAGCTATCTAGGCTTTGTTGAAGATGTTGTACTATCAGCTTATTGTAAAAGCCCCAGCTAAAAAAAAAGAGAAAAAAAAGTAGCAAGGAGCACATGCTGGCAGGTGCTGAGGTAAAAGGGAATCAGACTGGCTTGAGGCAAAGGCAAATCAGGCTTCAGCCATGGCAGATTTATGGGGTGGCAGAGAGCTCTGAAAACCAGACTAACACTGCTGTTGTCCCAGCAAAATATCAGGGGATCTAGGGTAGCAGTATTGTCAAAAGTGTTAACCCCACACCTTCTGTGACAACAGGAGCAGCAAAGCAGAAAGCATTGGCTTTCTGAGCTTCTACTCATCTTTTCCTAATTTCCCTCTAGTTTCTGTATGTTTTCTGTGTCTTTCACCACACCTCCCTCCACAGAAGTAGCTTTGGTCTCTCCCACTCAGGTGTGCAAAATTCATGTTTGCCTACAGAACTGAAAAGCTTCATGCAGTTTGCTGTCCCAGATGAGGGGACTAACTTTTCTTTGGGATTGAATATAGAGGCCCTCAAAGAATTTAGAAGGCACAGAGCTGGCTGAAAACTGGCAGCCTCCTTTCTGTAAATGAAAATGTTGGGGAAGGACATCAGCATTCCCAGTGAGACATAAAGCATTCTTACATGTCACTGATCTCTAGGGAGATGGCAAAGGTCTTGCCACTTCTTGTACCACTGCTTGGTAGAAATAATCTTCATATTCTTCTAATGACTCTGATGGTCCAACCATCCCACACAGAGTCCTCAGGTCCTGGGAAAACCCAAGTATATGCCACTAATGGGGTAGAGGAACATACCAGGAAAAGACAGAGAAATAACTTTACTTTTTCCTATGGAAGTACATAGATCTGTAGTCAGTTCTCTGAATAGTTAATTTTGGCTTCATCTTTGAAAAACTTTTTTAGAAAATTTAATTTAATTTTATTTCAAGCAAACCCAGCAAATTCTAAAAGGTGTCATCAGTGGACTAGACAAAGGCTTTCTGCCTTCTTGTGTCACCTGTCCCTGCCCATTGCATAGTGTGCTGGTTTGCACCATGCTGATTCTTTCTCACATGCCCTGTGTTGCTGACACCTGCAAAAGCTACTTTTCTAAGACAATAGTCCATGATGTAATCACAATGGATTGTCATTTTAATCATCGATTGACAGATTAATAGAAGCACCTCTTCTTGCCTTCCTTTCTAGCTCGTAGGGAAGACAGTCTTCTCTTCAGCTTCCCATCTTTTAAGAGGAAACTTTTTCTCTTCTCTTGCCTAAAGAGAGGCCCCTTCTCCTTTCCTGACAGCAGGCGTGGTCATCCAGAAAGGTGACCTATTTTTGTCTCCCATTGAGGCAGCCTTTGGGTTGCAGATGATCCTGGCTATCTCATCCCTCTTGGGAGAATCACACATGCTCCCAATTTCAGATTACATCTCAAGGCTTCAACTTTCCTGCTTAGCAGCAGGGTTAACTCACAGGACCAACTGGATTTGGCACATACACACCCTTTATCTCTGTTGTGACAGCAGTTAATTAAAGTGACTCAGAAAACAGCTTCTCCAAAACAAAGTCATGTTTATTTGCCAAAGATGTACCCAAAGAAGTGGCTTAAACAGCAAAGAGCCACAGCTTAGTTTGACCTGCTTGTAGGTCTGGCTCTGCCCCAGGTTAGTAGGGAAGCCTGCTACCTGCTACACCACCTGGCTGCCCAGAGCTCCTCTCTGGCCACTGTTAGTGGCAGCTCATCCCTCCTCCTTGCCTAGCCAGCACTTTTAATCTGTGAAGTCCACTGTGATGTCAGCTCTTGGTCTGAAGAAGAACTAGCTGCATGCCTGGAGCAAACCTCTTTTCTCCAGAGGCACTGTCTTTCTTACTTCCTTTCCATTAAGAGTTTAACTGATTTTATTTTGGTTAGTTTGTCTCAGCAAGATTAAGATATTAGTGATAGGCAAAGCCCTAAACCTGGGTAATCAACTGCCATAATTTTGGCCATCATTAATAAGCATAGGACCTGAAAATGAACATCCCATATTTGATTAGGAAGATGGAGTGCCATTCCTAATCACTGCACAAATAAAACTAATCATAGCACAAAAAATGCAGCTGCTTAAAGAAAACATACCATTTCCTCCACATGAAGAAATTAGGTCTGGAAACTCATGAAGGTATTGCTGAAACTGCTTTGATGATTGCAACTTCCACACATTGCAAAGCAAGCAGGTCAGAGGCTGTGGCTGAAAATAAACAGATCTGAGCTGGGGAAAAAAAAAAGGTGCATTCAGTTCCTCTTGCAATGCCTACCTAGTCTTGTAAAGCTTTGGGACAGAAACCTGTAGGACCAACTCTTAGAAACATTTCTGAATTTATAGAAGAAAACAGTAAGTCTTGTGTTTTCTGCTCTGTTTATTCAGTATGATGACCAAATATGGTGTACGAAGAAAGAAATAGAGAGACAAAAATTAAAGCAAGATCTTTCAGGTCACTGAGAAATAAACACTATAAACATATTACAACTTACTGGTGATACCACATTTGAGGTCTCAAGAAAATTTTTTATGTTTTACAAATGATTGATGCATGTTAATGAAATAATAAGTCATTAAGGAACTGTTTTCTTCTTCTCTTACATAGTTTACTTGGATATTTGGCTCATACATTTGTGGAGGGAATGCTTCACCCATATTAAAAACCTTACTTCATTTATTAAAAGGCAAAACAGGGTTCATTTTTTTTTTTAGCATTTATCTTTTCATTATTTTTATTTTTCTTGGCATATTTTCAATGCTTACACTTAAAGTTCTCAAGTATTAATGTCAGACTATGAAAGCAAATTTTCTATTCCAGTAGTTTTAAAAATGCAATTTATTTATTTCCTTTTCATTTTTTTTTTCATTATTCAGTTTTGACATTGAGTGCATGAAAACCTTTATTTGAGTGTCTCAGGCATTTTAATGTTCCTGATATAGTTATATAGAGAGAGCATAATTCTGTCTGTTCAGTATTAAAATAAAGGTTGGTATTTGTGACATTCACAGTCCTACTTTTCTCAAGTTGAGACACTGGGAATGGTTGAATCATGATTTTATTTTTGGTTATACTTTCACCCTTGGTCCTTTAAAAGTCTGAAAACCGTTACTTTGTTGAGTTATTAGGGGGTGCTCAGAATCTAGAGCCCCTGTGGCAATTGAAATGCCCCGGGGACATGGTAACTCTCCAAAAACGGGTAAGGTCAAGAAGAAAAAAAAATTATGGGATAATAATTTCTGGCTGTGAAAGAGATTGCATGCATTGACTTATAGACAGCAATTGCTCGATACCAGGTTTACTGTGCCTGGTTTGAACCTCAGAGCAGTGTTTGGTCACGGGGTAGTGAAGCGCATCGCAGGATCATGGGCTAATTTCAGCTTTAGTTTCTGAAGCAAGGCTTTAAGTAATTAGCTTCTTGAAACTGAGGTTTGTAGGTTTTGGAAAGCAATGTTTTAATCTGTTTTTTACGGCTTGCTCTCCTACTAAAATGTAACTAAAAGTTTGTACCCTAAGGTAACACTGTTGAATATTAGCTCCTGATTGCCCTCCAGTTCTAAAGAAATTACCTTCTAATGATACTGTTTTTGCTGTTGTTCAGGAATCTGCTGACCTTCATGAATTGATGTAATTTGTCCGAAAAGAAAATAATTCTTACCTGAACTGTGACATGGAAAGTGCTTGGTTGGAACACTATGATTTTTATGTATGGACTTTACTTTTATGTTGACTTTTTTAAAAAGAAGAAAATAATTGCAGAAATAACAAGTAAAACCATTATTTAAATTATAGTTTGTAAAAAATACCTTTTCTATGATTAAACACAGAATTGAAAGTTACTCTATATGGTGATCAACAAAGACTGATTCTTCAAGGACCCTACACTCAAAAAGAAAAACAGAATGAAGCAGAATAGGGATGTTTTTAATTACTTAACTAACATTTTATGTTCAAATTATCAAAATTTAGTTTATCTTTTTGACAGAGAAAGAAGACGCCCTTCCTCAGTATCTTGTAATGTGCAATGTTTCATGTCAGGACAGCTCCCCTGTGCAGCTCACAAACAGCATGAATTGTTCTCAGCATGTAGCTCAGATTCAGGTAAGTTAATAGACTTGCTACATTTTGAAAACACCTAAAAGTGAAATAAGGAATACTTTTCTGCATGAGATGTCCTTACATCCAGTTTCTTCTTCCCCATTTCTGAATAATTTAGGCTTCCTGATTGCCCAAACATTAACTCCAAACCTGTAGCAAAGCCACAGGATTTAAGCACTTTAGACATCCATAGAGATGTCTAGAATTCTGTACAATTCCTCTCTAACATGGGGGTCAAGATGGGAGGTCATAGGGGGTCATAGGGCACAAGATGGGAGACATGCAGTAGCAAATCAAGCTCTTCTCAAATATTCTTTATCGTTTTTAGCAATGAGTGTTGCTCAGTTTGTGTCCATGCTTGTATGTTCATGTGTCTGTATATATGTATACATTAAATATTATTTATATATTAAATATTTCTCACTTTGCTGTGAGGTGCAATGCCAAATCAGCACAGTACAGAATTTTTCTTTCAGAATTTATTGATGGTCTAAAACCATTATTGATAATTGGAGAATGATGCCATTCTCCTTTACAGATGTCTTTCATCTTTACAGCTGTCCTTTGCAGTCTGCAGTGGATTAAATTTCTTATGGTTATGGCTGATAAATAAATGCTATACTTTATCACTTAATATTAATTTATATAGCAGACAGTGACAACTTTTTTTTTCCCCTTCTTGTGGCAGGAAACTTCTCTGTCAATTGCTTTAAATAATATTTCTGAAACAGAACATAAGCCAAACCATCATCTTTGTAATAGTAGACCTAACAGTTAAACTTAGCAGATGTTTCTTATGAAAGTTTTCTGCTTGCCAGCTTCAAACTTTCTTTTTATCAGATATCACTGGGAAAACATCTCAGTGACATTTCAGTTTTTGATTTGTTAGTTTGCTTATTTATTTACTTCCTTTCTTTTTACTGAAAAAAATACAGTGAAATCTGTTTTGCAGGAATATAATTTAAAGGAAGATTTTTTTTTCCTTATCACTTTGGAGGTAAACCAATTTTAATTTTTTATTATTATTTTTAAGATGCACTCTAATCAGATTCTTAGAAATTAGTTATTTTATATGAGAAAGTTGCATAAAACTGGTTAGTTTCACTCACCTTTACAATACTTTACCTTAACAATAAAGGATTCAGCAGTTTTCCATATTACAGCTGCTGTTCATTGTCTCAAAAGAGTTATGAGAAATATTTTTCTAGCATATTGCATTCACTGCTAATGTAAGGATTATGCCAGCCATAGCCTCTCCCTCTTCCCCCCCGCCCCAGAAAATTCCTCCACCATAGCAGTACTGTTAGCACTGGAAGCAGTAACATAGACCAAGTTCAGATGGTTTCTAGTGCTTGACTTAAAGCGTTGCCAATATGTTGTATAGATGGGCAGCTCACCACTGGCAAACAATTCTTATTTTATGCCTGTTTAGTAACAGAACTATGTGTTGGAAGTATATCCATGGTGTTATGATCTAAGTCTGGTTATGCTTCACTGCAACATTTTTCAGTGACAGAATTTAGAGCATTTTAGATATTGATCCAACCTGGTTAGAAAAGAGTGAGATTTTGCATCTTCGCTTACTGCCTGGCCTATGCATCTGTTGCGTGAAATCTCCAAAGCCATGCTTATGTGGCTCACTCATGGGAGGATCCTGACTAGTAAGGGAAGAATTTGGGACATACTACAAACTTTGCCATATATAAAACTTATTTCTGATCTTATAGTGTTCTTAAATTTAGATTAATGAGATTACTGAATATTAACTGCAGAAGTCCCTCACCATAAGATTAGGTAACTAACTAAAATGTAGGGAAGCATTTGCAGGGCAGGGAGAGTGGCTGGGTTGTCTCTGAGAAGCTCTAATGAAATCCCCTTCCTACAGCTCCAGCTCTAAGGCACACAAGTTTCCCCTAATCTTCAGGTATCCCTCACAACACAGAGGAAACACTTCAATTTCCAGGGAGCTGATATGCCCCATTATTTCTGTTAAGAGATGTGGCATTTTTGGGATTTAGCCATGTGCCACGGTACTGTTTGTTCTATAAACGTTTTGTTTCTAGGGTTCAACATTATTGACAAAGCCTGTTTATGCTTTGCTGTCTTTATGGAAGCTTGAAAATACATTACCAAAGGCATATCACAACCTTTACAAAGTACTTCAGTGTACTGTTATTATTGCCCTGGCCCTGGCCCTGGCCCTGCCTGTACTTGAACTATGTCAAGTGATGGTGAGAAGCACCAAAGGCCTGAGAGGACTCAGAGTGCTCTCGGCTGGTGAGTGGCTCCAAGCTGTCTCCCAGAAGGAAGGAGCCTGGCTTTGTGCTGATGGTAGGACTGTGCTGGCAGGAGAAACTTGGTTGCTGGAAGCCTTTTCTAAAATAAAATCTACTGAAATTTGTGACTCCTTGGTTTACCATGGAGAGAAGTGTCAACCAAGGGACATTGGAATGGTACACCAGCCTCAGTCCATGATTTGTCCTACACCTTCATTTGCAAACACATATTGAGGAGCATATATGGATACCTGCAAATCCTAGAGGGACAATGAAAAATGCAGTGAGTCAGACTTAGTTGTGCTACAGTGGAAGTTGGAGACTCCAGGCATTGGGTATTGCCAATTTTCTGATACTCACTCCTGCTGTCAATGTGTCAGCGTGCAATGAGGTGTTTCCCACGCTTAAGTGAGGTACTAAGTTCTGGAAGGAAGAGCAGGACATTGTGGGAAAATATGTGCCATGTCACATACCTAACACTTGGCAAGTATGAGGTGATAGTTATGCCTAAGATGACAGCAGGTAACGAAGTGGAAGTAGGTAGAGCATGCAAAATATTCACTATGCCCCGAGGTCACTGAACACTCCTGTGACTAGATATGCCCACGCTCAGATCAAGTAAGGATTAGAGGAAAGGTGTAGCTGGCATATGTATCAAAAGGGATAAAAACCCCCACCAAAACACAAAAAACTCCAACCCTTAACCTACTGAGTACTGAGACGGAAATAAAAATATTAAACTGAAACTCTTCCAAAAAGGACAGGTGTGTGAGTAGTTCCTGCTGAAGGGAGGTATAATGTTGTTTACATTTCTGCTCTTAAGCAAGACTTCACTTCGGTACCTCCCAGAGCATAAATATTGAGACTTTTAATGAAAGCAGCTGCATGACATTTAATAATAAGGACAGTATCTTTGGATCAGAATATATTGACACAGGCTATGTTAACCCTGTTAATTAAGTAATGTTCTTTTTCTGTTTCTATACTCAACGGCAGGGTTTAGTAAGGCAGAAATATTTTAGGCTTTTGTCCTATGTGTAACTCCTTCCACATTCTGATCCCTTCAAATATATGCAAATAAGTAGTTGATATTGTGCATCAAAATGTCCAGCTGAATAATTCGGCAGGCCTGTTTGTAATTAGGTCCCCTGTTTCAGCAAATATGGAGGAATCTTCTCTAGAGAAAAATGGCAACAAACTGGGTACTGTAATTTTTAGTAAGGGGTCCAGTTAATCAAGCATAAAAAACTTGAGGAGAAACCTCTTAGGAAAATGTTGAGAAGCTGGAGTTTCATGCAGTGAATGCTACAGAAGATTGCATTTTTAAATGGACAATGGACAAATGCGATGAATTTGTAAAAGCAGACAAATTAATTTCTGTGCATCTTCATCTGCTATTTGCAAGGTGAAATATCCAGAGTAGTAATATGGAAAAGTTCATAATTGAAGCCATTTGGGCTAGTTACCAATATTGCATTCTACCAGCATTCTATTGAATTTTACCAAGTTGCTTACAGAACCTGCTGTCCCAACCAGTCTCAGCCCATCCTTGTCCCCAGTGAGGGGTCCAAAGCCTGGAGCTGTGGCTGGAGCTGCTCTGGTGCCCACGGATGCTTGCTCCTGGCTGGGTCAATGGGATGGGTCCTGGCTGCTGTCTCCTGCCTGGATGCCCCCATGGGGAGCTGCCATAGACCTTCACACCAGACTAGTGTTGCATTTGTTATGTACGAAAGGGACAAACAAGGTAACCCAGCACAAGCTACCAGAAATGTCCAAGAGAGATGAAAACTCAGTGCACTTGCAGCCCACACAGCTAGGCAGCCATCTCCACTGTTTGTAGTCCAAGAGACACTCCCTACTCAGTGGCAATAATGATGCTCCCAATTATCCTCTAGTCCTAAGTAGGGAAACATTTTAAACAGAGTGCTTGAGAAAGTATGAAACTATAATTTTATTCAGTTACTTGTATCAGTTCTTGAGGTAATGAAATCTTGTGCTGACCCTTCTCTATCCCAAATCAGTTGTCAGTGATGAACAGGGAATGAGTACTCCCTTGCTCACATACATCACTACACAGCTGGCATTAGCAGGGCAGAAGAGGACGTGACTTCATCTAAAGCAGATCACACAGATCCGACAAGAGATTGACAAATGTAAGTATTAGGCAAGAAGGACCAGTGACTGCACCCACTACAGCACGGCCTCATTTTTTAATCTAATAGGCATACTTACCTCATGGGGACAAAATAGGCTATATCAGCTAATCTAACACTGAAATCAAACAGCAGCTCTTGCTTGGTTATGTGTCCTGAAGGCATGGCATAGGCACTGTTTAATGGTAGCTCCCTGGGATACCTGACAAGCATGAACTACATCTCAGCAAAAATTTTGGTTTTCTTAAAAAATACATGTTAATATAATTTTTAAGCCAAGGGTATGAACTGGGTGGCACATTTAAACTCAATATTTAAACTTCCAAATTCAATACAACTATTACCTTTTTCTTTTTTCGCTGTATTCCTCAGTGGTCTTCTAAAAATTTCAAACCATTTCAGCCGCTTTGAAAAAAGACATAAAGATCTCAGAGACATGAAACTTCCACACTCTTAAGAAAAGCCAGTGTCTGGAGAGTGGAATAAGACTGAGAGGGATTTCCCTGTTGAGGAAAAGCCTGGAGTATAAGGGTGTCCATTGGCCAGTGATGATAGGGGTTTCTGCTGGCTGGCCAGCATAGAGACAGTGCACAACCAGACATAGTACTTCCTGCCCCTCCACAGTTATTACTGACAAAACACAGTGTGGAAGCTGAGGGCTTTTTGAGATGTGGGGAAGTTAAATTTTAATGGAAAGGGTAAGCCATAAAAAGTTGCCTTGGAAAAAATGCAAACTTAAAAGGAAAAAAAGGATTCAGCAGTTTTCTTTTCATAGAATCATTACTTGTTGGTATTTAAAATTATCACAACACAGGATTAATATAAAATTCTCTATCTGATAGTGTAGCACATTATCATGCTAAGCTACCATGATGCCTTAGTGAGCAAAAAAAGTATTTTTCAAATGAGTGGAGGATTCAGAGGACCATAATTCACACGGCCTGAAACACAGCTAAATTTCTTTCTGAAAGGAGCCTTTCTCACAAGATTCCTGGCACCTCTTGGGTACAGCTGGATCAGAAATAAAATACAAATAGCCTCTATTTGAATTCAGTGTTCCTTCTCTGGCCACAATGTCAATTAAGAAGTCAGCAAGGGTGTGTACGTGTGTGGGTAGATAAATGAATAAGTAAGATTACTTGAGTTATTCCCATAGGTTTAACTGCCGCCTTTGTGATGATGACTCTAAAAATCTATTTCCAACCTCTCCCACTTTCTTATATAATACCAGATGTGTCACTGGTGTCTTCCTCAATCAAATCTTCTTTATCTTATTCTTCTCTGGGCTCCTGCCAGGTCACATAGCTTCATAAAAGTCCTGAAATCTATTCCCACAGCCACAGATCTGATTCATCCTGTGACTTGTTTTTATCTCAGCTATTGCAGGTTCTTTGTTTTTATTTGCAGTTTATAAAGCCTGCACTTGCACAACTAGTCCTGTTGGTTACATGCACTAGTAAAACCCCATCCTTTCACTGACAGATGAGAACGGAACTGAGTGCAATGAAATTGCCAGATTATTGCTTTTTCACCTTTGAGAATCTAGTCAATTTTATTCATCCTGTTTTTCTTAATTAATGCAGCTTAGAGGGTCAGAACATGAACAAGTTTATTTGGCCTCTTCATATTTTTACAATAGCTGGTCAGCTGTGGGAAGCTCAAATTTACGTCCCATCTGATGGCAGTCTCCCAGGGGGCTCTAGATACCATTTTGAGAGGCAGAGGTTGCTGTGCTTGATAGTATATATCTATAAGGAACAAACAGATTTTCATCTATTCCCAACCTCCAGCTATCTAATAACTCTCTTTCTTTCCCTTGCTGGACGTCCAAAAAGGGAAAGCATATTCACTCATATCATCCTAGCTGAAGTGATACATCCTCATGTCCAATGGAGAGTTTTCTGTCTGTTTCTTTAGCTGGTATTTCAGAACAGCTTTCAAAAGAGTTACTATTCATAATACAGTACTTGCTGAAGATGCTGATGAAGACCCTATTGTGTTCAACAGTGTTCATATTTCCAACATCTCTAAAAACTTGCCAAGTCAGACAGAAATGCAAGGAGCTGAAGGGCACTGTGAGTCAAGTACACCCTGTGGTTGGAAGTCCTGATGAGGGAAATTGTGATCATCCAAATCTCAGTTCCTGGCTTTTTCCACTGGCACAATATCATTGACAGACACTGTGGTTTACAAATCCCCTTTTAAAATAGATAAAGAAAGAAAATGCATTTCAAAACAAGCCCATAATACCATTTTCCAGGCCTGTCCTTCTAATTGTCCTGTTACACTTGTAAGGTTAAAAGACAAGAAAAAATAATTACTACAGAAACAGACACATAGTCCTATTTGCATTCAGATGACGATTTTAGGTAGGGCTCAGGAAATAGACCTCAACTGCCAGGCTGTGAATGAATCTTTGTTTTCTTGCTTATTTCCTGCAGGAGAACACAGCAAACTGCAGAGTGTGCAGACCTTGGACTTAAGTATGGCACTCCCCAGTTAAGCTGCCTGCTGTTTTTATCTGGAAGTGTTCTTATTGCTCTGAAAGGGTTAGAGCCTTCTGCAGTCACTGAACCCAAAGACTGGGCTTGGCTGCAGATCAAGCGCGTGAAGAACGTGTGACCTTCTCAACACAGAAAATCTTTGTCGTGAAATGAACTCAAGTAGCAACACAGAAATCTGTACTGGGAATAGCTAGCGCCTCTCTGTTTCTTCTGTGAAGGGTTCAGCCAGTGTTTCTCACAGGCAATTGTTACTTTTTTAACCTAGGTTTTCCAGGGCTCTTCCTGAGTCCTTGGGTTAAACAGTTATCACCATGTAAAGAGAGGACACTCAACTGTTCCCACACATAGAACCAAGGGAGGAACTAATTGTTTCTTATTATCTGCTTCCAAAGGCAGGCTCTCCCCTCAGTGAAAGAGGCAAGAAACAATGAGATAGCATCATAGTTTGGAAGGGTAAGGGCATAAACCTTACTAATTGGATCATCCTCTGCTACCCCCCCCAATGTGACTGCAAACATTTGGATGCCATTTTCTTGCTCTCTAATGAGACAGGCTCTGCAAAAGAGAAGAACTTTGGTGCTATAAAAATATTGACCTGGAAAAGGCCTGTCTGAAAGGCTTCTATATGAAATTCTAAAACCTGGTTGCAAACATTAATGAAAAGTGTTTCACAACTTTCTTGTCAGACAGGTAACTGTCATTATCATCATTTGATGTCTTGTCTGAGCTGGGACACAGACTATGTGAGTTGCTCAAAGCGACAGAGATGAGAACAGCACCCTGCTCCCAGTGTCACAAATACGTCAGGCATGGCAGGTCCCCAGTCCATTTAATTTCATGAGCAAAGCATATTAATGTAAAGATGAGAAGTATAAAAATCAGTTTTAATCTGTGTGGTGACATGGATAACATTATTTTCAGCAGGAATTGTATGAGAGATGCTTCAGAGGAGCCACAGCTGATACAATGGGTGATGTGTCTTGTGCAGTGCCCTTGTGTAAGCGGGGACACTGAGACACTGGGCTTCTATTTCTGTGTCCTGTGTTGATCTGGTGAAAGCCAGTGCTTAGCTGTGCAAGGGTACACTAGCCTAGCTATTGCTTGATCCTTATAATTGATGGAAATATTACAAACAATTCTGTTTCCAGGCTACTGACCAACTTGCTTGGGCTGGCATTGTCCTTTTTCCTATATATAGGAAAAGATAGCAAGACATGGTTGGTTCATCCACACCTGAATTTTCTTGCAGCAGAAGTGAGCAGTGGTTCTATTCCCATGTAGCAGTCATCTTGTTTTACTCCATGTAGAAAGAAATGGGTGAAGTTTCTTCAGATACTAGGCAAGTTGCATCACGATGGATTAAAATGACAGCTGGTTCTGCAAATCTTAAAGGATTAAGAACATTTATTTCTAAACACTAAATCCCAGCAAAAGGACAGGAGGAGTTTGTTTTTGGCTTGGAGTAATACCACAACTGATAGTAGAGACACCAAGTAAGATTATAGTGAACAAGACTAGGAAAATGTAAAAAAGCATAACTCAATTTATTTTTTATTTAATTTATTTTTATTTTCTTTTGTTCAACAGGTTATTGCACTGCTATATATTTATAGTAAAGAGTAAAAGCTAAGTTATAACTTTATTTTTATTTCAAAAATACTTTTTATCTTGTTTTGAGTTTATTAAGAATTATATTATAGGTGGAAATTTCTAAATATTGCATTTACCTGATGTGTATTTTATTGTTATCAAGTATTTGTAGTTCAAGAAAATCTGGTATATTAAGAAATTACTCAGCAGGCAGGAGAGAAAGGGCAATAAAACCTAGTTGTGGAAACTTTTGGCTATGCATAGAGAGTCAGTGTGCTGTAGCAGAAGGCCTCTTCTATGGCAATGTTGTATGGCTTAGAGATTGCAACACTCACGGTGTTTCATTTGCCTGCAAGCACTGATATGATAGTGAAAGAATTCCAGTATCTCCATCTGATGAGATTTCAAGCATGTTGCTGCACCAGCTTATTCAATTTCTTAAGATTTTAATGTAACTCTACAGCTCCTGTATGCCCCTGCCTGGTGTGATGTGACAGCATCCGCAAAGCATGGGAGTAGATATTCAGCATTTAGAAACTACTGTATCACCTGTTGTCAGGGAAAACACTACTTTTTCAAGCCATATGTATCCCACAACCTGCCCTTTCACCTTCCTGGGGTTCTCACAGCTGTGCTGCTATATTTTACTTGGGAAAGAGGTGGCAGGAGGTAATTAACTTGGCAATGATTGATTTGCCAGAGGGGTTCTTCCAGGTGATGAGGAATTGTTGCTCACACCCTTTGAGTGTCAACACTGATATACTTTAACAAGATTCTTGAACTTTGACTTTGCTTCCGAGATTAAGAGCTTTTCCAAATGATCAAGATTATGCTTGGACTACGAGAGAGATGCATTCAAGGCACCTCAGTGTCTTGGTTGTTTTGACTGTCTCAATTGTCCATCACTGTTTTGTCACTCGTATGTAGTTATTACTACAGACAGAGTTGAGTTATAAGTACTCTGAAATAGGCCATTGCAGGAAATTTTACATTGTCACTCTACACAGCCAGATATTCCTCTATCAGATATCTCCAGAGGGATACAGTCCTTCCTCCACCTGTGTTTGTGCCTGTCCTGTGAAGATGCTCTTGTGCAGAGCACTACCACTCCTACTGTACACAGATTAGCCAGTCCTCTTTGCGGAAATAGTCCTGCATCATCAAATTATCTTTGCTAAATTATCTATGCTTTTATAGTTCTTATAGAGAATACTGAAAATCCCTAAGAATTATAAAGGCAAAACAGGGATGGTGCAACCTAGCCTCGTTCTGTGAGTCACAACAGGTATGTCTCCAAATACAGATGGAGCCTCTCTACTGCATAGAAGTACCTTTCTGGCCTTTAAACACAAAGCAGTTACGGGGCTGGATGTTCTTCTCTGTCTTCCTGTACATCAGCATGTTGACATTTCATCGGTGACATGGATTTTCCGTGTGACTTCTGTTTAGTCACTAAAACCTGCCTACATATAACTGTGTCAATGTTATCTACTCTCAGAATCATTATTATGCTTTAAAATGCTTGCAACTGTGAAAACCCATGGACAGATGTTTCCTAGTGAACAGTGTGTGCCATGGCTACTTGCATGTGAACAGCAGAAATGTGAACTTTTCAAAACAATACAAAATTTTGTGGTCAGGTTTCTCCAAACCAGTTAGTGTCCCCACCAAAAGCAGTTTCCTGGCAGAACGTAAGGGTACAGCAGCTGTTTGAGCAAAAAATAAGCTACCCTATTGCTGGGGTGGTTTTGTATATCCTCAATAGATTTTTTTTTAAACTACCCAAATTCATGCTGCAAATTCACAAGCAACATGCAGAAAAGGATGTTGCATACCTTCATATGCACTAGGATTTTTATATCACTGCATTTTTGGTGTCATTATTTCTGTACGCCAGGCTTCTTGTTTGGAAAACAGAGTGAAAAGTTACCTGTCTATGAGTCAGGTATATGAACTTTAAAATTTGTTTCACCCACCATTAATTATATTCCTTGCCCATGTGCTTGTCTTAGTGCCTGTATTTATCTCACAAGATTAACAAAGTCAATGTACTACATGGAACACTTCACTGACCGCCAGCATTTTCCTATCATTAATTAATTTTCTTTTCTTATGGTAAATATGAGAAGACACACACCATGTTGGTGTTATGATGTTCCAAAATGCTGGCTGAAGGCATACCTTTACATATACCAGAATTTTATGTATTTCTTTGGTTCTGCTTAGAATAGAGAGGCTTTGGAACTTATTTTTTTCATAAGAAGTGAAAGACATATATTTGTTTTTCTTCTGTATTCTAGGAGGCACATAATAAGGAAAAAGATTTAAAAAAATCATTATGCTTCCAGGTATGTTTAGTATGTGTGCACTTGAATGCATATTATTCAGTTTTATATTTTGTTTTATTACTTGCTTTCCAGAACAAAGAAACTCAGAAAAATCCAAGTCAAAGAAATGGCGTGTGAGAGTGTGCATCTGCATACAATAATTTATATACTAACTACATTACGTAATAACACAAACCATCTAGCCATCAGTGCTCCCCTGCTTCATTACACTGTGCACAGAAAAATTGAGCTTTATGCTAGAGATCTTGTTGCATTCACTTCCATCTGAATCTTATGTCTCCTTCATTGTTCTGCTCTTCTCAATTTAAAATGCAGTTCTGATTTTGATCTCAGAGTACTATAAATCCAAAATAAGTCTAACAGCTTCAAAGAAGTTTATTTCTGCTTTACATAGTTATAACTAAGATAAAAATCTGGCCCATAGGCACATTCATTTTGTAGCAAGTTAAAACATGTGCCCTTTCTGTTGGCAAATCCTCAAGATTAACAGACATACATGTGTTGCTAGAATAGCAGTTATGGAGCTGCTTTTCATTTTTTTTTTTTTTTTTTGCATCCAGTGCTATTTTTGGTTCCTTCCCCTTTGACACACATTCCTGGTAACAATTAAAAGCAGCTCTTCTAAGTAAAAATTAAAGCTGATATCTGAACACTTTATGTACCACATACATTTTCTATATTGTGTATCAAATACATAAGATGCTGATTGTCATATGTGGAATAGAAATGGGAGGTAAGATTGTTCTTTTACTTACTGTGGTGTAAACCAGCATAGTGAAAGATGGATAGAAAAATTATTCCGGGGATCTATTGAAGTTTGGTGCTTGACTGTCAAAAGAAGCAAGTGACGCTGAAATAGGGATTCCTTGTGCTCTTGTGGGCTCTGAGTGATCTCTGTCTCTGCCTGTGGAAAGTCTTCTTGGAATGAAAAGCAATGCTCAAGGCCATTCACATCTTTCCCCTCCTGAAGAAGCCAGAGCTGGTACTGTAGCACATTACACTAGCGGGTGTAATTGCTACTTGCTAGGGGGCTGCTCCCGTTGTCACTCTGGAGTTACAGCTCCTGTCTCCCCTTTGACACTGCTCTTGTCCTTGCAGGTCGAGATGGACTTAATGTCTGCTCTGTCTGTGGACAGACTCTACATCAGAGGTGTGAAGGATAAGTGGATTCCCACAGCCTTAATTCCCATGGGCTCTTGCTGACATAAACTACTGAATGTCCCTGCATCTAACTGATTTCCTCCAAAAAAGTATTCCAATATTTTTTGAGTAGTCTTGGGGCCTCAGGGCTCTTCTCTTTTCATATGACTGGGGCTGCCCCATGATATTTCCCAGGATGGTTTTAGGCTTACTCCCCAGATTTCAATTCCAGGTGCTGCAACGGAATGTTCTTAGTGGAAAGTCCCTGGGATGCTAACTCATTTCCTCTTTTTTTACCGTTGGGGTCCAAATTTTCTGACTTCCAGTGTGCACAGCCAGAAATACTTACTTAATTTAGCATTCCTTATGTCAGCATTCCTGGAAAAATTCCAGGAATGTACTGTATCAGTGGGTGGGGTGGGCAGATGGTGGCACGGGTCAGGACTTTTCCCACTTTTCCTTAGCTGTGCACTTTGCCTACACTTGGCGTTAGGACAATAGGGCAAATAGTCATGAATAGTGATGAAGGGGGTCAGCTCCTAAGAAGAGCTCCATTATGGTGAAAGGGTGTTAAACTCACAGCCTATGGTCACCTGCAGGGACTCCATGCAGCCTATTACCCCAGTGATCACTGCAAGTTGGGTAAAATATCAAACCCCTGCTCAGGGAAGGTTTCCCTTCCAGTGTAGTATGAAGGCTTTAAGTCAGTGAGATTTAAGCATACGCTTATTTCCTGAAACAAGACTTTGCTAAATTTATTCCTTCCAGCTAAACCACAGCATTGCTGTCTAGTCCTCAGAAGGAATAGGCAACCAGTTTACCCTGAGACTTGCACCCAGAGCCACTGGGTTTCCAAGAAGACATTTGGAAATGGACAAAAATACGGGGAAAGGGTCTTGTTTCCAGGACAGTTGCTGTGATAAATGCTGACAGTGTGGTCACCAAAGGATGAAGAAGATCTGCTGTCATCTTGTGATGTTTTGCCAAACATGTACTTCAATGTAAGAGCATAGATACTATGTAGTAAAGATTATAATAATAATTTATTTTTTTATTTATTTACATGTCTTTTTCTCCGAGTTTTGCAGGAGCTGTGACCATAATTCCTTAATACTCCAGAGCATAAATACTCAGTATGGTATGTAACCAACACTGTCTGGTGCAGTTGAACCTTGTGTTTGCCTCATGGTAGCTGGATTCATTCGTTCTATTTTGAAGAGACAAGCTTTCTGGTTAACTAGTATCTCTCATTACAGACCTTGTTTGAGTGAATCCTGTGATGCCCCATATCACACAGTCAGGTGGTGGCTGCTTTGCATCACTGGAGATGTTGTAAAACCACAATGTCCAGTGCAGCCCTAAGACAGTGAAGTGCTTAGTCTAGAGCTCATAGGAGGCTATCTGCCATAGGAAAGAAAACCAATTTAGCTAACTTAGTTAAAATGAAACATCTCAAGTCAACAACACAAAACACTATTTTCCCCAGAAAATTACATTTAAATATAATGCTTCTCTGGAAACAAATAGCTTAATGGGAACTGCGCTTTCTGTTGGAAAAGTATTGCAGTGAGAGATCCTTGATCAGCTTCAATAATTTAAGCACTGTAGCTTTATGGGGTGTTATTATTGACTCTGGCAAATAGGAAAATATGTCCTTTGCTCCCTTTTTTTTTTTTCTACCTGCAGTGCCCTTTCTCTACTTCCATTGCAATTGGCCCCAAATGGCTGACTAGACAAACAGATCATCTGACCTCACCCATATAGTTATTTTTCAGCTAACTACTTTGTGCTCCCAACCCCCAGGCAATTTTCATGTAAACATATTTCAGGAAATATGTTTCATTGTGGGTAATTCCCTTGCCACCCTCAAGTTCAGGCAGGTGTTTTATTTGTTTTTGTACAGGTTCTTATTCTCTATCATTAGACTTTGCAAGTCATTATTCTTGTTTTAACAGCTTTGATCTATTCACTAATTTCAAACTAGTTTAAGTAAAAGTTGACTCCTGTATGTTTTCAGTGATTGATTTCCATATTATAATAATGTTCCTAAATACCATTTAGCTTCATGCAGCTTTTCATCTGTGCCGGAATAAATGAGAGCTCTGCCACAAATAGGACCCACAGACCTTTGTTTCCCACAAGAAGAAAGGCAGATGATCACATGGCATCAGTTCCTAGGTAAAACCCCAGCCTACATCTCACTGGGGATACATGAACTCTGTGGTGAACTGCAGGAGAGCTCCTGTGGCTCTGCAGGATGTTCAGCTGCAGCAGGTCATGCTGCAGGGGTCCAGATGTTTTAGAAGAGCACCTAAGATGTCCAGAGTGGCAGCCCTACTTCCAATGGCAACCTTCAGCTTCCACAAGGGAGAGAAATGAGCTTAGGTGAAGCCAGTTTATGTCCTGAAATCTTTCTTACCTCCAATTTCTACCTTTCATCTCTCATCTCCAGCCATGATTAAGCTTGGCTTATCTTTAAAAGAGGTGATGTTACTTGATGATTATATTAATGCATGTAATTACCTCTCAGTATTCTCCAGAAGATGCAGTAAGTCATGTTCCTGTTTTTTATAAGTAGTTTTAAAAATGACACAATCCTAGAGAACAGGCAGGGCCTTTTTTTATATGTATTTTTTGAAGACAAGAGGGTAAATACACCACCTAAAATGTGGACTATCAGATATCAAATCAAATGATAAAATAGACTACGGGGCAGTAGTTTGTTGAGGTAGCTAGTGAACTTTGAGTCTTCTCTTTCAATAAGCTGAAAGTGAGATGTGTCAAAACATTTCTGAACTTATTGGAGCTTTGTGTTTGATTTACCCAAAGTGCCTTTAAAAACAGAAATAAAATAATGTTCATTTCTTGAAAACTTCTAAAGGGAAGGTGTTCAGCTAAAATATTGCCAAATTTGATTGTATTTAGTGAGGAAGATGAAGAAAGGATAAAAAATCAGTGAGTGAAAGAATAGTATCTAACTAAAGCCTTTCATATCTATGCCTGGCCTGGTCAGGTATACACGAGCCTATATCAATGCCATTGTGCTTGCTCTTCCTGGAATGAGCTAGGTGGGGTTTTTCCTGTTTGTAAAAGAGAAGCACAAGAGAATGCTTAGGATGGGAATTCTCCGTCCTAACTCATACTAGTAGCATCTTCATGGACCTCTGGTGGGAAATCCCTTCAGTCCTTTGTAGAAATCCTGTTGGCTTCAGCTGGGTGAGCATCAGACACTGAAGGTTTCCAAGACTCGTCTGCCAAATACAGTTAGTAGAAAGCTATAATTTAGAATTTCCTCTCTAGAGTTTCCTGGTAAAGAATCTAAATGCAGAGTGTGGCTTAGGGAACCCACATTCTCCCCAGGGAAATAAAACCAACACACCCAACAGTCAGAAAAATAATCTGTTCTCATAGTATTTCTAGCTTGTTTTCCAACCAGCTGGGATTTCTGTGCTGTGAAACTTGGATCCATATGAAAATGATGGCATTCTGCTCTGACCCTAATTTTACATTCAAACTTTAGAGCTTTGTCCACCTCAGGGAATAGTGCAAAATGGAATCAGGATGGACCTGGAGGAATAAACAAATTTGTGCAACACATTTGCCTTCACTGTTAGGCATTCTTGCTGCTGAACTCAGTCAGCAAGTCATTCATGGTTTTCATGGGAACTTTTGCCTCTCAGTGAAAAGATAAATGAATGCAAATATTTCTTCCTTCCCAGAAAGAGAAGTTATATGGGCATGATTTGGCTTGACAGTAAAAATAGTGTTGACCTAGCTGCACCACCAGGGTCTAATTGGCTAAAATTTTAATTCATTAAGCCACCATGTCAGCTTGACTTTCCTTTCCAGCTGTTGTGAAGACAGAACTACTCATCTAGTTTTTTACGCCAGCCTGGTCAATGCGCCCTTTGTATGAACATAGCAGACTCCAAAGTAGATCAGTACATTTTGTTACGATTTTGTTATTAACCTGATTTCAGGTTAGTTCAAAAATGGAACTTTGATGTCTTCTGATCCTTTGTCTTGATTCTATATACTTTGTTGGGGTAGGTTCTTTCTTTTTATAGGATGCAGGTGGGTCTTTCACAGCATAACAACTGTCTTCTCAAAGCATAATATAACGTATTGTCAACACTGCTTGTAAGCACAGGAATAGCAGCAGCAATACATTGCTGTAGCTATGATAGTTGCAGATATGAGAGGGTACTTTTTTGAGTGCTTTGAAAGTGCTTTGGGAGTAGGTCTTCCACCTACATCACACCAATTAATCTTTTCCTGCAATGCTTAGTCCTGTTTTCTAGTAACCATAGAAAAATGTCTACATAAATCCATCTCTATCTAGGATTTTAGCTTACCCCCTTCCCTAGGTTTCTGAAACTAATTAGGCCTTAAATAATTGTTAAATAAGGGGACCCTTTACTTTCTCCTCAACTTGCCAGTCTAGCAACAGAGTGGAAACAGACTTGGCTCAATGTAATCTGTAATATTACTTTAATTATCTGTTTTTTCCTCTTGAAATCTAGTTCCCCAGGGCTTACAAATCTGGAGCAAATTGTCTGGTGATATTTTTCAATTATTTGTTGGTGGAAATGAGTACAAAATGATCCGTGTAACTAAGTTTTAAAATAAGTCTTCTATGACATTCAAAGGCCTGATTTGTCTTCACAGAATTAGCTTGTTCTTGTAAACAGGCAGTGCATAGGAGAACATGAATATTTTTTTAAAGTGTGTTTTATTAGCATTATATTGTAGTGTTTTAAGGTCATAGCATTAGAGAGTTGCTTCAATTTACTCCACATGTTGCTGAAAAAAAAAAATCAAGAAAAAACAACCAAAAAGCTACTGATTTTTTTGGCAGATGGTTGAAAATAAAATATAGACTAAGAGAACTAAGTATGTTTGAAAATGCAACTCTGTGTTGTAAACTTCTCATCAAGGCGTCAAATTATTTGGTACAGTATAGGAAAATTTGTGCCCCTATCGAGGGAAGTTTCTATAAATGAGCTCAGCTGTAATACCAGCCACTAGAAAATGCCACACGGGACACAAGATGATGGAAATTCAGAAACATTCTGATCAGACACTACACTTGGTTACAGATGAAATAAATCACATGTCAGTAGAGAGACATAAGAAACTGACCTCCACAGCTCCCACTACCAGCTAGTCTCTTGATTTACATGAACTGTGTGGCATACATCACTGTTCAAATATTATTTTGGTAAAAACAGAACAAAACTGAACAGTTTACACTGAAGTTTAAAACAAGACAGTTGTATAGGATGCTAGATATCTAGAACACTATTTAGCCCATCTTTTATTGATTTTTTTAACAGTATGAAACCTATAGAATACCTTGTCAGGCACTTCTGGGACTCACACTACAACTAGTTTCCAGGTGTCCAATCTTCACTTGAGGCTCTGTCTGATGCCTTGCACTGAATGAATCTGTTTCCCCTTCTATGTCCCCCCACCAGCTGCCCACTGCACCTTTCTGCTAATGTGCTGCTGAGTTGCTGAGCAGCCTGAGTGCTTGAGCCTGAGCTATCCTGGTGTGCACAGATAAACAAGGCTACAGCTAGGGCTGAGGTGAATTTCAATGTCCTAATTTAAACTATTTCACCTATAGTCATCAGCAGACGGTGGCCACTCTCATGAAATAAACTTTGGTCTTCTTTGGTCTC
This sequence comes from Rhabdornis inornatus, assembly GCA_013397075.1. NCBI lineage: Eukaryota > Metazoa > Chordata > Aves > Passeriformes > Rhabdornithidae > Rhabdornis > Rhabdornis inornatus. Next base: position 3,115,177 of record VWZS01003477.1, read on the forward strand.
TTGTAGTCATGGTTGAATTTGGATGAGGCTAGAGACTGAGCTTTCTGTGTTTGCTGAATGAATGGGTGCAGAAGTCCATCGCAGTGCAAGGTTCACCAAGACTCCTAGCAAACAAAGTTAGATCATGATTCAGAAATGAGCTTAGGCATTTTCTATACTTTGAGCACCTGAGTAGTGCTCAGATGCTCAAAATGAACCTTGATGCTCAAGCCAGGCATAATCTCAGCGTGCCCATGAATCAGTAGCATGACTGTTGCTGCAGTCAGAAAATGTGAGCTCTGGGCCTTTCTCTGCTGGTGATTTTTGAATTACTGTGCATAAATCAGTCAATGTTTAACACTTTCTTTATTCTCTGAGACTCACTTAGTCATTTGTGAACTTCCTTTGGCTCCTTGGATGAAAGTCTGAAAGGATAAACAAGTCAAAATACAGTATCATGACATAATTCAGTGAAAGGACATGTTCCTTCTACCATGCAGATATTTGTGAACTTCCTTGAATTCCTCAGATGAAAGTTTATGCAAGGACAAATCAAAATGTGTCATCATGATGTAATTCAGTGAAAGGAACATATTCCTTCTGCTTATCTTTGTCTCATAATGACATAATTATATTTTTCCTTTTCTTTACACACCAGATCTCTGCTAATGCGAGTGAGACCTCAAAGTGCCTTTTGCAGTAATGTTTTTGAAATACCTTCTAGTAATAAAAATTAAGTTGATGCTCTGCTAAAAGGATTGGTTTCAGCAGATGATCCTCATGCTTGTAATATCATGATAAAACTAATGAATGAGTCTTCTTTTCACTTTATTAAAATACTTGTGACATTGAAATATATATGAATCTTCTTTTTTCTCTGCTAATATGCAAGTGATACAGATGTCCATCTCAACTTCTTGTACAAGAATTTTCCCACAGTTTCCACTAGCACAAGGAATTCCTTGTGTTTATTTGGCAGCACAGATTTTTGATCTATGTCAACACTGCTGAAACATTTTGAGGGAAAAAATGGATAAAAGTCATTATCTTTCTATTTAAACTTGGGCTACCTTCTGTCTCACATCGACTGGCAAAGATGATTATATTTCACAGGATTGCTGAGCCCAGGATGAAAAAATTATCTTTGAGAAAAAATGAATATAGACAAATGGCCAAAGATAATGAAAAACACTAAATTTCTATTATCTGCTTGGTCAAAAAGCAAATTGCCTCTTTGATTTCTCTGATCTCCTTTCTTTCTCTGTAGAAATAATTTTTTCACACATTTTCAGAATTTGGGTTGTAATCCAAATGGCTGTCCTTCTCACTCCTCCTATGCATGACTCGTATACATGAGTGAGGTCTTTCTGGGGACTAACTTTTACATTATCTCTTTCCTTGGGATCTGGATGAAAATGGGTGGCTATTTGGAGACACAAAAGTTTAAGTTGCCAAAAAGTAGGCATTGCAGGCTGACTGCCCAGTTGTCCTGCTAGGTATTACTAGTTTACCCTGCAGTATTTCTGGTTTTATTTATGTGCTTTGCTTTTTTACTATTTGATATGTTTGGCCTGGAAGCTCTTTTCCCTAGAGTTTCTCCATTCCTCTATCCTGGTGTCCTTGGCAGCCAGAACACCCTCCTGCCTCCACCCCTTGAGCCTTCACTTCTTTCTCCAAAACACATGAATGTTGCACGGTCAGTACCAGCTCCAGTGTACTACTAACCTCAACTGAACAATCCTGCCTTCTTTGCACACCTCCACACCCAGGAAAACCTGACTTCTCCACTGCAATGCCAGGCAGGTTCTTGCAGTTTGGGGTTTTCTAGGTCTGGTTAGAAGACAAACTCCTCGAGGCACAGGTGAGCCTTAGGCTATCATCTGTATCAGCCCGAGAGCACCCCTGGCACACAGCGCTGTGGAATAAACACAAGACCAGCCCACAAAAATCAGGAACTGTTAAGGTGTTAAAATCTTTTCAAGCTGTGAGTTTCAAAAGTAAAATGCTTAAGGAATTGTGAGTTATATTGAAGGAAGAGGAGTAAGTCAAGTTAAATAGATAATTAACACCTATGGAGAAAATATGTTAAAAATTAATAGAAATTAATTCAATTTCTCACAGTTGAGTGCAAATTCAATATATATTGCCTGCTCTGATTGATTCATTGAAACACTTTGCTGTCTCAAGTTCTTCTTTTTTCCTCCTCAGATGCGCGTAAATGCTAGATATTTAGACAAATAAAAACAGATCAATCCTTTATAGTCCTTTGAATAAGCTGAATATACCAGGACTGCAAAAGAACTGTCTGGATAGAGATGCTGTCACTTGTAAAAGATCTGCCACGTCACTGTTGAAGCCACCAAGAAGACAGGTAATTATTGCAACTTCCTATTTTAAGCAAATTCTGTTGCACAGTTAAAACCACAAAAGCAATACATCACATGCAAAGTGAACCCAAAATCTCTATAGATTTGGAAGCTCTTAATATCGGCTATTGGCCAGTTTGCAGTAGACTGAGGAGTTAAATGGGGAGCCAATAGTAGCTAAATATTCCCAAAATATTCCATTTAGTTAAATTTACAACTTGGTTTTTTGGCCATAACTACCTATTGAAGTGCTGAAAGTGCTAAATCTAATTTTATTTGTATTGAAATCAGTGAGAGATCATTCACTATTTTTCCATACAAAACATTCTTTTGTGTTAACAGAGGCTACTGTGAAATATCCTTACTTAAGCATTTGAAAAAATGATGTATATGTTGCCGCAAATTGTGACAGAAAATGTCACAATCACTACTTACAACTTCAACTGAGTTTCATCAGATTTTGGCAAATAACAAGACCAACATGAGATGTCTGAGATTAGCACCAAACATGGCTTAATTTGTTTAAAAATATTCAAATAAGACCACTGATCTTTAGAAACAGTGGTTGCTTAGGATTTTAACAAGGGTCTCTATACCCCAGAAAGTTTGCACAGAAGTTGCCATAAACCACACGTGATATCTCAAAGCTGCCTGTATAAGCACAAGAACACTGGATGTTTTAATGGACTATGGGAAAATTTAATGTAGTGGTCTATATCTAGGGCGAAATTCATCTGAGTTTCAGCAGATCTCATCTTATTTCTGTTGGATTTAACAGTTAAAGATGTCAACAAGAAGACATTCAAAGGTTCCAAATATCTTAGACTTCATACCTTCACGTGTAAGCAATTCTTCTGAAACACAATTTTAAAAGTTTAAAAAAAGTGCAAAGAAAGATGGTAGGGAAAAAAAAGAGAGAAAATGCTACTGCTGTGCTGCCATAAAAAGAAAGGATAAATCAAATGTAAAATCCCACTAACTCCATGAACATGTTCCTGCACTTTTGTTTTTTTTAAAAATAGATTTTGAAAAATAGCCCTAAACTGCAGCCATTAGAGACTTTCTACTCAGCAGATGAAGACAGTATTAGTTAAACAGGGATCTTTTTGTTTGGTTTCGCTTTCTGTCTGTTTGGTTGGTTGTTTTCTACTGTTATTGTTGATGTTGCTCACCTGCACTTTTTGCTCCTGCAGCTACAGTGTTTGGAAGAGCTTCCTGTTGTAAATGGCATCCATGGAAAAAGCATATGGACTCACAAAGAGCTGAGAATGCCTTACCTGTTTAAGTTTCTGAAATACTTTGTATAGAAAGCTAAATACTAAGAGTAAAATATCCGCTTGAGCCTTATCAATTTTGTAAACATTCTCAAATGCAGTGTTGATTATTCACTTAAGTCGTGCCAGCTGCTTAATGGTTAAAGACTTTACCTTCACATAGAAGCAGCAGTGAAGACAACACGTAGAGGAGGAACTTGCAGTTAGGAGCAGATCATCTAAAGACAAAATGGAAAAGTTGCTTGCTGATGGAGAAACTGCTGATGGAGGTTTCAGGATGTTTAGCACTTAACACCCAACACTACAGTATGCTTACAGAAATCATGGACTCAGGGGTAAATTATCAGTCATCAGTACTTTCTGCTTGGTCTTCTTTTCATTTAAAGCCATGGACCTACATTTTCAGAATTGTTTGTTCACTTGAAGTTAGCTACATTCATTACTCAATCATGTTTCACATCAGAGAGATTTTAAGTAAGAAGTTAATACGACATCTCTTATTTACATTAGCCATTTTTATTTCTGCTTGTGGGGTTGCATCTCCTTACATCTCATATTAATGATATCACTGAGGTTTGAGCTTCTTGACTTACAACGGCAGAGTCAGCTAAGAGAAACTCGCCTTCAGAATTTTAACAAAAGCAGCTATTTTATGACTTACCGGGAAATGGCAATATTTTTGCACATAATATGATATTTTCCCTTAAATGAGTCATCTCAGTTTAACCTAGAGAATTAAAGTTTGATTCCACAAACCACTTAAACACAAGTGCAGTTTTAAACATATGACTAGTGGTACTGTTTCAAAAATAGCTCCATCTGTCATGCCCCCAAATTTGCAAATTCTGAAAGACCTTGTTGAATCAACAGCTTCAGTAAAACTGGCAGATTTGTGTCTGGATCACACTTCGTTTTCTTGCTTTCTTTTTTTTTTTTTTTTTTTTTTTTTTAATTTTAATAGCATAGATCTTCAAAACAAGAAAACCAGTGGGAAAAATCCATGATTTAGCTGACAGTAAACAGAAAGTATAGTCATAAACAGTCAAATATACAGCACTGTGAAACTCTGTCTATTAGTAGATGATTACACACAGAGGTAGAAAAAGACTCAAGCCTCACCAGGCAAGTAGCCCATTTCTAAACCTATTTTGCTCAAAAACAATCAGCAGTCTTAACTACAGATTGAGATACCAAACATATAATTAAAACCAGAGCAATTGGTCATGATAAAGCTAGAATTTTGTCAAAAGATGGTAAAATATGGCTACATAAAAGAATTTTTCAGTGCAGTAAAACGGAATGAAAAGGGAGTCACGAAGCCTTTGGGACATGTATTTTATTTTTCCATTGAATTTTCTCCTTTCAGAACACAGACAAAGGACACACAGGGCAGCCTAGCTCTTCCCTACTTTTTCAGGGAGAAAGATTTCTGTTGATTGCTTTCATGTGCAGCATACATGTTCGCCTTTTTGAGAAGAGATTCATATTCTGACACAAACAGCACAGAGGAAATTGCCAGGGATCCAAAGGAGGCAGGCTTCATATAAACCTGCTCTAGGCAGTGAATTAAGAATCCATTCCTGTTAGTGTCAATTAGGCCTTTATAGGGCAAATCCTGACCACAAAAAGGGTCAGTGAGTGGAGAAGCTGCTCCTGTGACTTTCACAGCTGGGATCTACCCCAGAAAGCTGATGGAATCCTGCATGGAAATGTGCCCTTTCCACTTCCAGTGTTTAATTCTTGTGGCACCTTTTTTTGGCCATGGTTAAAATTGCATCTGATTTGGTCCCAGGGGACCTGAAGATCTTCACCTTTGAGATTTCTGCCCACTTTTTCTGTTTTCAACCATAGAAGGCAAAATAAATGAATAAAAATAAATACAAGAGCTTACAGGAACACTGGTTTCTCTCTCTTCTTGCACAAATTTTTATCAAATCTCTTTAGTCCTCCCTTGAAACCATCAGAAGATGTCCCAAATCAAGTTGTAAATTAAAAGACAAGTATTTAAAGAACACTGGAAGGTCTTAAGTGAATAAATCTTGCTAATGGTAGACAAGAACTTCACATATAAACCAGTGGAGGAGGAATTAATTCCGCTCCCTTCCCAACAGAGCACATTTGCATTCTGGTGACCTCCCCTCTTGACTTCAGAAAGGGAGGGAAACCGTGAAGAAAGGCTGACCATAAGTGAGATCTGTCTTCCTCTTGTACTTCTTTTGAATACTAATGTTCAGATGCTCACATGGGATTTGATATTAAAACAAACATCGCCCAGTGGCTTGGCCAATACCCTTCTGCTTTCTTGTAAAGGTACATTATTTGAGGAAAACAAAAGCAGAGGTCCTTACAAATAATTGTCTGTACATAGCAGAACTGCTGTGCTTTGGCCAGGCTGTGTAGTGAAAACTGCTTTGACATCAGCCTGCGCCAAAGGCCACTGCTGCTAATGTGCTCAGCACACCACACTTTCTGTGCTTAGCACACCGCACTTTCTGTGCTTTGCTTAGTTAGAGTTTTTGGTCTCTACATCTTCCCACGACCATGAAAAATAGATGGTTTCATAAAATAAACCAAAATCATGGTTAAAAAACAGTAGGCTCCAAACAAGTATGTTGCAAATACATCTCTATCTGTGCGGTAGGGATGGATAATTGAGCGCCAAATGAGGATTTTGAACTCCCACCATATCCTTGGATTGCTGTTTCTCTTTCAAAGAGCATGTGAGAGGTGCCAGCCTTCCAACAAAACACTAAATATTTAAAAACAACAACTCCACTCATCTGGTGGTTGGGTTTGAAGAACAAACATCAGCCCATTGTCTGGTTTCTGCTGTCATCTTGTACACACAGAAAGCCAAAGACTCCAAATAATTTTGTGGCCTCAGGCATCAACAACAAACAGTGTATATTTAATGTATTGGCCTAATTTCTGTCCACTGAATATGCTGTTTTGGAGCTGTTTACGTGACTCTTTTTTTTCCCCTGAATTTATGTTGAAGTCTTTATATTCCCTGTTGTGGTTTTTTTTTGACCTTTCTCAAATTTTCCTGTTTCATGTTTACAATGCTTTTACTAAGGAAGAGGTGACCAAAGTGCTCTTTTAAAAAAGGCATGAGTCTTGCATAAATTTGCTATTCCAGTCTGATAAACTTCTTGCCTGTCACTACACTTTCTAATTAAATTGCCAAACGTTGAGGAAAAAGTCCTGAAAGTGGGAGGAAAGAAAACATAATTATCCATGCAGTGGAGACAAAGAATACTTACTGAATGCAGTTTCTAAAGCTTTTTGCCAGACTTCTGCTATGAAAATTACTGTCCAGAAGGGAGGCTGTAAACCTGTTTTTGAAGATCAGTATGTTTCAAAAAGGACTATTGTACTTCAGATAATTGTCTTAACCTTTCTCATATGATTTATAAGATCTTCCAACACTTGTGGTACCAACATTTGTTTGTGACTTTTATTGCTCTCAGAGTAGTCATTGATTCAAAGGACAGACCTAGTCTTTGGTTTCTGCAAAGACATATTTTCAGGGGATTAAATGACCACTTTTTCCTCTTCATTACTCAGAGCTTCTCTTCCCTGGGACTTCACTTTGCACCCCAGGCTCAACACAACCAACGAGACCACTGTTTACAGAAACAAGAATTATATACATTCTGAGCAAGTTATTATGCATAATGTAGAAACTTATTAAAGGAAAAAGCTTGTCATAAATGTACAGGAAATACTTCAATGCTGCTTATCGAAGAAAGGAATGACAGGTACATACTTCTTAGCAATGATGATAAAAAATCTGTAATTTTACAAGCAAAATGCTGAGTGTGATTTCTAATTTAATTTTCAAGCTGTGTTTTATAATAGTGTACTGTTGCCAGTACCAACAGCACCTGCTGTCAGGGCAAAGGCCACAGAGGTGTGTGCTTTGTCCTCTGATTGCATAGACAACATGTGAGGAAAGCTGGCCGCATAAAGGGTATAAACCACAAAATCTAAAAGGCTTTGGAAGAACTAGCTGAGCCAGTCTGTTAAGAAATATTGCTAGTGCTGGACTAGGGAGTGAAACCTATACCTGTACACAGCCCCAGGAAGCAAATTGAAATCCTGTGGGGCAGAGAGGGGAGCTGAACTGAGATGCCCCACAGCCTGCGGCTCACCCAGGTGGTGGATGAAGCTCCAATGTTTTCACCCAACTGGTTTGATCAGACCTACTCTGAATATGCTTATTATTTCAGGATCCCCACGTGCCACAGAGAAGTGAACAAAGTTAGCACCTGAACCCAGAAGAGCCCTTGGTCCAAAAATAGTCATTGCTCTGTAGAGCTGAGCCTGAACCCGGGCAGATGCAGACAAGAGAGCTGTGGCAGTAGCTCACAAATTGTGTTTTATGATATTATTGCTTTTCCTCTTACTCCTGTTTTATTTCTTAGAGCAGACCCTCAGCCACAGATCCTCATTTTGCAAGGGAGTACGTGGAATTATTTTTGGAACCTCCTCAGGTGCTCCAATGCACCTCACCAGTCAGAGGTGAGGCTATCGGCAGCTGCAGGATGGTTCTTTGGACTTTGAACCCAAAGACATCCTTAAATCCCCTCAATATGAAAACACTTAGGCACATTCTTCTCACTGAATTTAACAGAATTACTCTCATCCCTAATCATAAAGCATTTCAGAATCAGTCTTCATCTTGTATGAGCTGGGCTGTGACAGAGCAAGTCTTTGAGCCTCCTTCTTCTGAAACTGTGTTGGGCTGTCTTAACCACAAGACCACAGGTATTTTGAGAGACTGCTCATTAATGTTTGCAGCATGTTTGAAGATCCAAAGATTTGAGAATTCTATAGAAGATACTACAATAGCAGTTGGCTTTCTAGCTTTCTAGAGAAACCGTTGCTTAAGTTACTGGGGATTTTCACTCCTGATTACGTGGATTTCTAAAATAACCAGTTGTGACACTGCTGCCAATTCTACTTAAAAGCTTTAAATATACGACAATTAGTGGAAAAAGATGAAAAATCAAACCTTCTTCTCTGATTTTAGGTACTATTTTTAAGGCTAAACAGATATTCAAGTGAATTGTTTGAATTCCTATTACTCTTATTGCCTTCAAAAAAAACCCAACTTCCTTTTGCAATAAAAGCTCTAGCTGGTAGAGTTAATGCACTTTTCTTACATTTCAGAGTCTGCAGATAAAGTTAGGCTATTAAGAAAAATGGGTGAATTAAAATACTTGTATATCTAACATCCTTTAAAAAGGAAGAGTGAGAAGACTGAAAAAGTGAGCAAAATTTTTTTTTGTCAAGGTCACATAGCTTTTCAAAAGAAATGTTTCTAGCTTGTGGTTCTACTGTTACATGTGCACATTTAGCCAGCCTGGCCTTAAACCCCTTTGGCTGTTGTTTTCTGATGTCTGGAGACTTAAGTAAAAGGGGGAGGAAGAGTTAGTGTAGAACATAGGCTTCTTGAATCAAGGTCTGCAAATACAAATATACAATATTCCTACACGCTCCATATAGGAATAATTCTGTCTTTCCTTCCATAAATTTATCTCTCTTAGACCTTATTTTGAGCAAGTTTCCAGCCAAACATGGCCCAGGCTATGCAGACAGTACCACTGATATATGAGACATGGTCTTCTCTGCCTTGGCCCACAGGTATCCCTTTAGCAGGAGGAGGTTACCTCCATCTGTGTGTAGCTTTGGGGGTGGTGGGGACACCCTGTCTGGTCCGGTACCCCTTTTCCTCCTGCACCAGCTGCCCATTGCACCCTCATTCCTCACATCACACTTGCTCAGCCCAAAGCAGCATGGTGCTGGAAGGGAGCTGAATGGTACCTCAGCCCCCTCCTCTGGTGCTGAGCCAGGAACTGGGCTGTGCCACAATCTGCTTCACCTGCACTGCTCACATCTCGCTCCCTCCACCCCTCCAGGCACCAGCCAGGATCGGGTCCCACTCTGCTTCCATGTGCCTGTGATAAATGACTGCTGGACAAACATCCACAGCTGGTGGGGCAGACACTGCTTCTGGTAATTTTGCAAAGTGGTTTCCCTGCTCTAGTGGCATAAATGTCTCCTTTGCTAGTGCTAAACTCCCAGAAGTTTTTTGTTTTCCATTTGGGAATGTAAATCTTCTGCAGCCGATCAAACTCACTAACAAAGTATGTTCAAGACAAATCTTGCCTCTTGTGTGCCTTTTGGGCAGGGAAATGAAGACTAGATAAAATAATTTTTCTATTTCTCTGTACAAAAGTGCTGTCACTTGACTTTTAAGTTTCACTTTATACATTGATATTGGGGAGTTTTGTAATTTTCCACAAATCACTTTTGTGCTTTGTTAACCTGAGAGTCAGATAGTTTCATAGCCATGTAAAGGAACCTAAGGTAGACCAGAATAAATTTATAACCTAATTTATAATAATTATGAAATACNGTAGTTTTAAAGCTGAATGGAAGATAACAAGGACAATCCAAATACAGGATTCCTGTCCTTAGGAAATAAGTAGTGCAGGATCTTTATTATGGAGAAAAAAATAATAAATCTGATAGACCCATTATAAATACAGCCACATATGTAGGTCTTCCTAACCTAATTTTGGTTATTGATAAACCAGTCATAACCTTGTATTCAAAACACCACTAAGCAAACCTACTTCTCTCATCAGGCTACACCAAGATCTCCCACACTGTCACATATAGAAGAGATCCATCATTAACAGTGTGGGTATCACAGTGAGAAATAGGATGTTGATTCTTGTGCAACAACAGTTTCCCACTAGCATGAGTTTTTTAAATTGCACGCCCATAAAACCAAACCCAATTCTGAACTTGACTCACCCAGACTCAGTTAAGTTACGTGTTGCAATTTCCAAAAGAACTTTAATACTCACTGACCTTACCAAAAAGTTCTCAGTTCCACTTACATAGGGCAAAATTTTCTTCTTCTTGGGCAAAAAATCCTACTGACTGCTGTGACCTGTGTGTATGATTAAGATAATGCTTGAAAAGGTAGATACTAATTGTTGAGGTGGTCTCTGAAGCATTATGACTAACAAAAGGTCTGGGATAAGCACCTAATTGCTCATCTGTGGATTGTCAGTGGAGGCAAACAGTGGATTTTCTACCCACATACTGGCTTTTGTTCTGCATACTTTAAATTTGTCAGTTTTTACAGCTTTCAACTATGAATATGAAATAAATAAATCTTGAGCCTTTCATGAATAATGTAATTAAAATGTAATGTAATGTAAAACTTGCTTAGATGGTGCTTTGCCAAACATAAACATCTCTTCCACTCAAAAATACAAACTGCAATATGCTGATGGCCCTAAAAAATTGATCCTGTAAGAAAATTAACTTTCTGTGGCCCTGAACAAAACCCACACTTTTTGAACTTGGTATGTGACTTTTGGCTAAGCAGTTGTTTATTCATCCCCCTAGAGACGAGTAGCAGCAGTTACCTCTCTTAGAGAAAGGAGCTGCTGTCTGTGCAAATCTGCACAACGCCAAGGGATGTGGGGCATAGCTCTGGTGGGTGGTAGTAAGTCTGGCAACAGACAAACTGTGATGCAGTAGTCAGGGGACAAAAGCAGCAGTGTGATGTGAAGAGATAACCTAGTCCAAACTCATTTAACTCTCAAATGTTCAAGGAATTTTGGTGTGTTCTCTCTGTATCAGCAGGTGTTTGTGCTAGATCATCTATTGCCTCTTAGCCTCGTGCCAGTTAAAAACTGGAATGCCATACTTGTTGTTCACTTCGCTTACTCTATGAAGAATGTGAACATCTACATGTAAAAAAAAAAATCGGGTCCGGGCAGGTAACCTGGTAGCTCACAGATTTGGTACGGAAAACTAAGGCCTAAGAGGCAGGGTCAACCAGTCTGTGTTTAGAAAAAATGACAAATGCACTGTTAAGCCAGAGTACAGCCAATATAGCTGATGAAATGATGCTAAGCTTTTTCAATTATCTAAATACACTTTTTTTTTTTTTGAAAGGACAATTTCTTCCCATACACTTTCTGTTATAGAGAATCATCTGCCCTCCTTCTGCTGATCAGCTGCCAGTAGAGAAATCTGAAGGTGACAAACACTGTGTGGCTTCTTCTGCCATCTTGACAGGGTGTGGCTGTGGGTTTAGACAAAAGACTCTTTTTTGTCTTTCCTCTGGGGTGATGGGAGGGTGCATATTGCTGTGCCTAAGACCGTGAAACCAAGGTCATGGGCCATACTGAGCTCTGTGTTGTCAGGCAAACTGGCCTGAGAGCCCTTTGAAAACCTGGCCTGCAGGAGGAAATAAAAAGGAAGAAAACAAACAAAACAGGGAATCAGCNCATTTTTAATACATTTATATTTTGCACAACAGGTTTGTGATCCTCTTCTCAAACCTGCTACCTTAGCACAAGGTGCAGTGGAGGAAATTATTTCTATGCAGAGATTTGAGATCTGCTTAGGAAAACCACTTAGGGAATTAGAAAGGGCAGTATATGGCAATTCAGGTCCTATATCTGCATTCTTGAAGGAAAAAAATATACTTGTTAAAATTTATAGGATTTTGCCAAGGAAAAACTTCAGAAGACCTTTCTCCTTATGGCCTATGTCAGTTTCGTGTAGAGTCAACAGTGTACATATGCACACACACGTTTATATGCATATATATATATATATATATATATATATACACACCTATTGCAGCACGCAGTGGCCAACTAGGAACTTT
>VWZS01003477.1:3132926-3280208 GCA_013397075.1 Rhabdornis inornatus
TCCCTTGCAGCATTGAGTTTTAGCGTGATCCTCTTTGGTTACATAAAGTATTTTCACAGGCTCCGCTGGAGTGGAGGGCTGAGGAGCTGGGGATGTTTGGAGAGGTGCAGGTTTTCCCGGGTGAGGAGCGGCGCTGCTCCCAGCAGCCATGGCTGCCGTGTCTCGGGACCGTGCTGCTGCTCGGACTGCGTGCCTGCGGTCAGCGCTTGGCTGCGGCGCCGCTCTGAGCCCAGGCAAATTTGGAAAGCAGACTCATGTTTGCCGACAGCGAGAGATGGATACTCGCAGCCCTCCTGAGCGTGAACATGTGCCTGAAGGGGCCGGTGCCAGTGAGGGACTGTCCAAGCAGCCTTTGTGAGGAGAGGATTCCACACGAACGTGCTGTGAAGTTATGCGTTAACATATAGATAACTTCTCCAGAAAGATCTCTCTTTTTTAATGCTTGGTGTTGTTTTAAACAGGAGTGCATTGTTCCGATGAAATAAGCCTTTTGCTTTGGCATGTGGAATATTTATAGAAAGCTTTTTACTCATTGTGTTTTTTCTCTTGGGTGCTGAAAGTTTGCTACCTTGCCAGATTAAAGAGTAAACCTGCTAATCTTTTTAAAAGCCTTTATTATTCTTAAGCATGCTTGGCTTCCTTTCTTGCATAATTTATTTTACTTGCAGGATCCTTGAAAAAGTAACTCTACAGCTGGACCCTCAATTAGTGTTATGCAGAATAATTTGAGGGCTGGTTGTAGTTGGGAGGTGGATCTTCTGACTAATGCAAACACGTGTACTTTGAAATGTAAAGGAATAAATTAAAGACTGCTGGTGACTTTTGTTTGTGCTGTTGTTTTTCAGTTTCTAGGTAAGCGTTTGACTTGTTTAGTACACAGTGTCATTTTATGTCACTCCCTGCATGACAAGACTGTAATAAAGAAATGACATGTGGAAAATTTTTCTTTATGGTTGTACTTTCATCTCTGCACATGAAAATAGACAGTTTATTAGCTAGCTAACAGCCTTATTAGCACAATGTTTCATAGTTTATTTTCAATCTGAAATAGTTATTTACTTTGTAGTTCACAACCACTGGGTTTCATGTTTGACCAAGACCAATTTAATTTTACCTTATGAATATTGCATTTAATTCTCAAGGTTAGTTTTATGAAACAAGTGATTGGAGGGGAGCTTATGCTCTTTGTTTCCTTGCACGTGCCTTCTGTGAGCAGTGATGCCAATGGTCTTAACTGAACTGGTTGAACTCTGGGAAAAATTATTTGGCTGGTGATATCTTCTGCCAGTAGTTAGTGCTGTGGTGCCATGGAGATGTATTTTAGGAGCATGATGTAAAAAACTGCTGGGAGATGCCAGCTCCCAGTGGGGAGATTGGTTTTGCAGATAATGATTCTTACTTATCATACAATGATAAAAAATACCTTGGCAAAGTGTAGAGAATGGTGGAAATGAGTGGTCTGACTCAGTCTATTTTAATGGGAAACTGAGAATATTTGTGCAGGAACATTTCCCCTTCTTCCACCTCCTTTCAATCAAACTTTGATAAATTAATTTTTTAAAATAACTTTTCCAAACCGAAAGGAATAATGGAAACTTACCCTTTTCCATGAAACAAACCCCCAAAAGCAAAATCCCAAAGTGAGCTGTATGACCACTGCTGGCCAGCTTATTTGCTTTTGGTCAACCTACCTTTTTTTTTTTTCTAAATGGCTTTTCAGTAACTTTTTAAAACAAGGTGACTCTTGTTCTGAAGAGTTTTGCTCTGAGATTTTGATTTGTTCGGTGCTTGTTAAATGCTGTAAGAAGCATTCATCTAGAATTTAAAGTAGAACCTACCAAGAAGAGTAAGATGAACATAAATATTTTTAGATATTTGCAGTCAGGTTTTAAATAAAAAGTGCTCTGTTCATTGTTACGAACAACAACTGATACAAAGCACAGTTGCTTGTCTTCTCTTGCTAATTCAGACTATAATGCTGCTATGTTTTGTGAACAAGGGTGTTTTTTCTGGCACAGGGTGCTGTACTGGCAATAGCAGGCTGTGCAGCTAATAAGAGCTGGTCTAGTTAAACTGAAGCTGCAGAGGCTTGTGCTTTTATTGCTAGTGATTTTCTGTGTACGTGAAGCATTTCTCGAGCTTTGGCCAAGGATGTGGTAACTTTTTAGCTACAGCATCAATGTTTGAAAACTATCCGATTTTTTTTCTTTTTTCTATAAGCACCACCTTAATTTCTGTCTGGAAGAAGTGATGGTGTAGTTTAAGGTTTCTCTTACAGCACAATGAATTCAGATAATATTTAGGGGCCATATTTAGCCATGAAAAGGTATGTGTTTGCCTAGGATGCTGTGTTGATTTACTTGTGCCTGGGCTGGCATGGAGTTTATGCTCTTTGAACAATATTGTCCACACTGTTTTCTAACTGCTGAGAATATGTGTTTGGGGTTTGTTTCTCTGGGTTGTTCTGAGTTGATCCTTGTTGTGGGACAGACTAACATCTGGATAGTTGACCTGTGATCTTGCTTTTTGTGCAGTGTAAGATACTTGGGGGCTCAAAGTCCTCACCTGGGTATCAGAGCACTCTCTTGTGTGCCTGAATTTCTTGAGAGTTCCTGAAGAGGTATTCATAGAGCTATTAGCTTGTTGCACATCAGGTGGGTGGCCATAGAAGTTGCAGCACATTTGCAGTACACTGCATTAAAGTGACTTAATTTTACTGACATAATGACAATTGATGGCACGGTGAAACTTTTTCTGGTCTCGGAAGCCACTCAACTTAGGTCTTTCCTCAAAAGAGGTGAGGAAGAGGAAAGCAGCGTTTGGCACAGAGTTCCTGTGTGAGAAATGTCACTGTTGTCTTAGAGAACATTGCTGTGCCTACTCTTTGTTTGCTGTAGGCTGATCTGTCTCTTCCCCTTTTCCCCAGGCTTCACATGCTTGTGTGAGTTGTGACTTCAAGCAAATTTTTACATGGTAAAGACAGCTTGACGTGCTTGTGGTTAGCAGCCTCTGTTGTTGTGAGGCTCCATTACAGTCTGGCCTTTGTCACTGGAGCTGTAGACTCAGCTGGCTGGGGATCACGCGTCTGCTTTGGGCTCATTATGGCACTTCAGGTTCAGTTATTCCCTTTCTCAGTAGTTCATGGACATTACTTATTCCTGCATATGTAATGAAATACTCAGATTTCCATTCCTGGTAAAGCTGTTGGGAAACTACATTTATAGGTATGTCTGGGAGAAGAGGGAGAAATATTCTGATTTATTAATAGTTAGCAATTAATCGTGAGGGCCTGGTATTCTTTTTTTAGAGCTATCTTGCTTACCCAGGGAGGTTTCAGCAAGGTCAGTCATGTTAACTTTATGTGCTGGGAGCTGCAAACCAGAGCTGGATTTTAGAACAAATTATGGGTATTACTTAGAACAGGAGTTATTTTTTAGCTTTTCTTTTTAGGCACTCTCAAGAGAATGCTGTTGTGTTCAAGTTGTTAGGGAAAAATCTAACTCTAAGAAACCCCTGGTTATTTTGTGAGACAGGAGTATTTTGCTTTCAGTGATGAGTAGCAGGGAGAGCTGCCCATGCCTGGGATAAAGAAGAATCTCTTTCCTCCTTCCTAACCTTTTCTTGGTTACCTAAAAAATACTCTGTGTATTTGTTGATTACATCAGGGAATGGTATTGAATAATCACTATTTGCACATCCATGCTTGCCCATAATGTTTTACTAGCAAAAGGTGGAATATGCTAAATACATCTATTTATATTTATTTGTGGGCTGAAACAAAGTAAAAACTTGCACACGTTTGTACTACTGCAGTTCTAGAGTTATTCATGTGTTATAGCTGAGTGAATACATATGAAAACATAAAGTTGACCTCTGTGTTCATGTGTTTAGATCATGTTTTCATAGTTTTTGCTGTGTTGCACTTTCTTGAGCTGCTTATGGGTTGTGATTTTTTTTTTCCCCCTTGATCTTTTCATATTCACAGTCAGCTCTGTTTATTTGACATTAAATTGCTGTTCGAACTACTGTAACCAAACATCAGAAAGTCTAGAAGTTGAATGCTGTCAGCGTAATGTCTGGAAAAGCAGCATTTTAAAAGCTAAAATCACAATAGACATTAGTGGAAAGTTGGTTGTAACTTTATAGAATGTAGTGAAACTGCCTAGTTAAAGGTGCAGAAATTGGCCACTGTGCAGGCTGCTTTTCTCCTTCTTTCTTTAAAACTTGAGGGTCAGGAAGTAATTTGTATCTGTTGTTGGAGACTTCTATAGGAAAAGCCTCATTTTTTATGTAGTATTGCTTGGGCTCTAGGTTTTCAGAACTCTTATGTGTTCCTTCCTTGCACTTCTTCCTGTGTTTTCAGCATGCAAAACTTCTTGAATGAGAATCATGCCTCTCCTTGTTTTTACACTCATTAGCACATTGCAGGAGCTACAGGAAGACAAAGTACAGGGCACTGGATAAAAATGTATGTTGAAATTTGCCATGATGATTTGTTTTCTTTATTAGAGGACCCCAACAAAAAGCTGTTACTCAACATATGCTACAGGATGAATTGCAGTTATGAGTGATGTGTGAATACAGCCTATTATCAAGTACTCAAAAGTATGTGGGGATTTTTGGGTGGTGTTTGTTCCTTTTTGGCTCTTAAATCAAAATGTCTGAATTGTCTGGTTGAAGTCATGGAGCTCCTTTCAGGAATGTTGAACAGATGATGACTGGTCAGGGTTAGAGAATTGCAGAAGAGGTGGCAAGACTGCTCAGTTTTTGGTTTGCTCTATCATATTAGGACAAGATTTTCACTGATGCTTCACACAGAAGGCATGTTAATGAATGAGTCTAAACAGGGCCTCTGTGAAAGATGTTGATTTCCATTGTATATTTTCCATAGAAGTAATGATATTGTTCTGAATTTGCACCTTGTCTTTGCCTAATGGTGTCACACAGTCAAGTCTTGCCTTCCTAGAGGAATGGTGTATCTGCAGTGTTTCTCCTTGCTCTGTCCTCCACACACCCCAAATAAGTCCTGTCAAAAGGAGGGGGTAGTGAGGTACTGACAATGGCAAGGCACATTTGAGGAGAGGAAAGGAAGGGTGGACAGGAGTTAATTGAACTGGGGTCACTATAGCAACCTCTCACACATTTATGGGAGTTCTTTGGGCCCCAGCTGCTTGTGGTGATGGGGTAGCTCAAGATTTTAGTGTGTTTATTCACAGGGCTGCAGTAAGAGATAGGAGATTCAAATAAAAATGCTGTTAGACTGTGGGTCTCTGACTGATGTTAGACCTGGTGTAGATTCCTTGTGTCATTTGGGCTCGTGTTACCAGAGTGGGATAACTTTGGAGTCTGAGTCTATCATTCAGGTCCCTGGGCCATGCTTCCTTTGCATGAGGAAATTGCCTGTGGGTTTCTATATGCCTGCCTCCATCTTTTCAGAGTACAAGCAATAATATTTCACAGCTTGGAGGACCTGCAGGAGGTACACTGAATCAGCCTGATCTGTTTTGCTGGCTTGAAACACTCATTAGCTATTAAAATAGATATTTATGGTATTATGAAATGTAGCTAATTTTCATCAAGCATCACACATGCTGGCCAAACCAAGCATCTGTGTTTGATTTGGTGAGATCAGATCACTGACCTCCGTAACTCTGGTCTACAGTCATGCATTCAGCACCTGGTTGAATTCTGTTATAGTACTGTATCAGTGCTGTGCTAAAGTAGTTTCTTATATGTGCTTCTCTATATACCCTTTTGAATGAAGAATGTTCTTTGCCACTGTAATGACAAAATATTTTTTGGACTGTTTCTTACACTAGTAGTTAGGTGCAGGTAATCAAAGTGTATAGTGTGCTGTTGCAATCAAAACTTTGCAGCATAAATGGGATCTTATCTTGCTCCTTGATCAAAGGAAAGAACTTAATTGGTGCTCATCAAGGGCTAAGGCTTCTGCTAAGCAAGTGTTGGTACATGCTTCTGGGCTAATCATCCTGATGGCTCTGCCTTGGGTGTGCAAAATGAATGTTGCTTAGGTTGCCTTGCTTTTATCATTGTGTTTATTTTATCTTGCAGTCTTGTGTTAGCGAAATGAAGTTGGCTAGCTGAATGCTTTATTTAAAAGCTTTGCAATAAGCCCATTTTGCCATTAAATAAAGGAGACCTTCTCTGGTACAGGTGCTTTTCAAGACAGAAGAGAAGGACTCAGAGGTTTGCAGGAGGCAGAACGCTGTACCTGAGCAGGCATCTTAGCACTGCGGTGCTGAGGTGTGTGGTTGGCCATGCAGGTGGGGAGGGAGAAGGGAACAAAAAGGGATAAAGACTTATTTCCCCTCCTCTCCCCACCTCTTAATAGGACTTGCCGTAAATAGAGGGCTCTAAGAGCAAGTTTAGACCTGACTGAAGAATGTGGCCTGAAAAACATGTGTAGTGGATGGAGATGTGCCCAGAGAGTATTGCAGAGGAAAAGTGGGAACCTAGTGAAATACAGATACCTGTTTCATGCTCTGACATGAAACTCCTTTTTTCTTTCCTCCTTGTCTGGTTCTGGTCAAGATATGTATTCACTGCTTCACTTGCATCCTTTGCAAGGTGCTGGATTGTTTGTATTCTGTCAATTTCACCAAACGGAATTATAGAAGTATTATGGCAAAAGTTACACTTAGTAATTGTTGACATTCCTAAGGCGAGCTGCAATGGAAACTTTGGAAGAAAGGAGACAAAACATAAATATGCTATAAATTCTGTATGTTTGTAGTCTTTTTTGGTCAAAATTTGTAGTATTTATTGTGGTATTTGGACTTTGTTTTACCAGAGGGTGTAATGTTATACCTCTTGTGAAATATAATCCCTGTGTCAACATAAAAGCATTGTAGTTGTTTCCTTGTATTTCAAAACAGTTCATCTTTTCTCTGAGCTATACGTAGTTCACACTATTTCAGACAATAACATTGGATAAATAAATCGATGTGTGGTTGAAACAAGGACTTGGAAATCAAATCTGCCAATAACATTTCTATGTCTTGCTGGTTTTAGTTTTATCTCCTCATAACATGTCTTTTTAGACCACAGCATGGTGTATAAGTTCCAAACTAGTTAGCATCTTTGGTGTATGAAATTCTCTTCAAACAAGACAGTTGGACAATCTCATTGGATGTGGCCATGGTAGTAATAATATGTGCCATTTTTGTCGTAGTAAGATTATTATTGTTTTCTCAAGGTGATGTATTTGAAGAGGAATTCCAGCTGTGAGTAGAGTCAGTCATGTGCTAGGCATGTCTGGAGGCTTTTATTGAGCTGCCTTCTGTGGAAATGATAATTTCCAGGCTTGTCAGGTTGTATACATGATTGGAGGTTTGCTCAAATTAACATGGCTTGGTTGCTGCAGAATACTGAATTGACTGTGTGGTTTCTAACACAAGTGTAATTGAGTATAATGCATGTAAATTTTATTGTCCAATATCATCCTCAGTTTTCCAAGGGTTAAGGGTGCATTGAAATGATGGTTGGAAACTTAACTATCTTTTGTGGCTTTACTGAATTATATTTTGGTCTTTATTATTCTTCCCTGTCATTGGGTGTTCTCAAAAATATGTTAGCTTCTGAAAACTAATTGTCTGTTAAGATTTAAACTATTTTCATTCTGTCCATTATCCCCTTTAGCAGCTTTGTTAGCCATGTATGCATGGGTCTCCCCTTGAGATGCTTCTTGCATCTAGGAATTATGCACTGTCTGGTAGTCGCACCAAAAAAAAAAAATGTACTCTGTAACAGACTTCCAAAAAAAAAGAAAAAAAGGTGCCCAAATCCAATTTAGCTATGAGAAAGAGGCAAATAGCTGTCAATTATCAAATTACTTGTTGGGAAGTCAGGCATCTGATGATGCTTTGCTGTGGCTTAAAAGTATCAGGGAGACTTGTCTGGAGCTTCAGCAGAGGGTCAGAAATGTCTTGACACCACCCCACTAGGAGGGTAGAATATCTGTTCACACTCTTGCCTCTTCGTCATCAAGAAAAATGAGGATGTCAGATGGACTGGCTGAGTACTTGTAGGACTCTTCCCTGCCCTCTCCTGTTCTACTTTTTGTCTAGGAAGGTGGTAGGTCTCGTGGTCAGTTTAATGGTATTTTGGACTTGTCTGTGATTCAGACAGAGCTCTCAGCTTTGCCATTGATGGTCTTAAGATACCTTTGCCTTTGTTATGGTTGGGATGTTGCACTTGAACTCTGAAGTCTGCTATTTTAGGAAGTAGCATCATAACTAGGGCTGAAAGATAGGAAATAATGAAAATGGATCAGGCAGCTAATTGTTTAAAGTGATTATAAAATTATGCAGAAGCTCAAAGATTTGGTGGTAGTTGATGTACCTTGTTTTTTGATGCAGTTGTGATGTGCTTTAAAATGCCTGTTGTATTGGGTGCCTCAAGACAGTAAGTCCTGGTTCATGGAAGGCACTCTGAGAGCTGGGTGAAATAATGCAAGGAGTAACTTTCAAGAAGATAGAATTCCTGATGGAAATGTTGTAGGGCTTTTTAAAATGAAGTAATTTATGCGTCCAAGTAATGACAGCAGCTCCTAGGAGAATCCAGTAGTGACTCCTGGGCATCTGTCCGTGATGGAAAGGTGTATGCACCGTCAGCATCTTTCTGTTAATGTCATGTTATTCGGCTTGTTAATGTCCTTTAGCTTGTCATTCACCACAAGGTTCTGATGGCTGGTGATTCTCATGTGCCTGTACTTATTCCTTCCTCCCTGGTGACTGTCAGAGCGTAAGGTGCTAGCCATCCGTGTTTCGTAACCGAGTAGGACGTTGTCATCCCAAAGCTTGGCTATCTGGCAGCTGCATCAGCTGTTGCCTTGCGGCAGGCTGCTCCCTGACTTGCTCATGGGTGGAACAGTAATCACAGTGTTTGCAAGGGTGCACACACAAAGGAGAGGCAGATGTGAGTAATGGACCTTACTGCAATCAGCCAAAACAGTTCCACATGGTGCTGCGAGAAGGCAGCCAAACCAGATTAAAGGACTCACCCCATTTCTTGGGAGACAAGAGGCAGGCAGTTTTGCAATGTTTCTTTTTGTTTCAACTGTGGGAACAGGCAACGGAGTGTTAATTGCCTGTATTCAAGAAAAGGAGCTCTTGCGACTGATGGACTACTCCTTCAGCCACAAAAACCTTGTAACTTTTAAAAGGCAAGCTCTTAATTGTGTCATGACTGTAGGGCGGGAGTGGTTGCTTCGTATTAAGCGCATGAAGTTATCAAGCACACAAGGTTCATGTGCTAGACACACAAACAAGTAATGTAGAGTGCAGTGCTACTGCTTTTGGAAAATTAAATAACTTTGAGCTTGATCTGTTGTATTTAGTTTTAGGGCCAGCAAAGACCAATAACGAATATAAAATTTATTCTTGCTGCAAAGATGTTGACTTATTTCTTCATGGTAGGGCCATAACCTCTTACAGCTGACAAGATGTGGAAGCAGTCACCTTAGGAGCTATGCTTTGAAGGGGACAGTGCTTTTGTTACCTGCAGTCATTGTGTAAATACTGTGATTAACATTATATTGCGTGTGATTGAATGCTGTGCTTGTACTTTCATTTTTATTCCTTTGGAAGTGTAATTCTCTATGCTGCTGTGAAGTTCTTCTCAACAATAAATGAGATAGGCAGAGACTTGGTGATGAGATGTATGGATGGGCTGATGGAAGCCCAACTCCAGATAAAATGGACTCAAGGTTGATTTTTGCCTCCAGGTGGGATGGGTTGTTTGTTTTTCAAGTTGAGTTTTGCTTTGCCAGGAAGTTTTGCTGTGCAGTTATCTCTAAAGGCTTCCTTTCCTGGGGGTTTTGGCATGGAGGTGGGTGGGGGTCTGGCCTGTCCCCTCTATCCATAAGCTCTCCAGGCCTGAGCAGTTTACCGTGGAGGAGCAGGGATTGAGGAGCTTCTGTTAGCTCTGGCTTGCAGGTAAATACATGCTTTTGGTTTCTGTGGCTCTCATTGCAGCATCTTTTCAGCGGGATTAGTGTGTGTGCATGAGATGGGTAATAGCAGTTGAAGTTTAGTGTCTGCAGACCAAGAGGTTGATGACAGTTTTATATCTCTTAGAATTGAAAACATTGGGCTAAAATAAATGTCTTTCATATTTCACATGAGTGGGATGGGATAACTAGAGAGAGTAACTTTGGGATGACTTCTATGTTGCCCTGTTTATTATATGCTTGGAATGTTCTCCTGTGGATTGCTTGGTTTTGAGATACTGCTACTTCTATCGATTTGAAATAAGTATTAAGAGGAAAATAATGCAAAGAAATCTTTTGTGCTTGCTGCAGTTGGAGCAGTGAGGCTGTCTAAAGGTCTGTTAAATGGTTGCTTTGGGGTGAATGTCTACAATGAAAACTTTCAGTAGTAATTCCTCATCTACTTTACTCTTTTGGCTGTACTTCCCTTTATTCCTTGTATTTTTCTGTTAATATGATCTTTCCTAGATTATATTCTGTCTCGTTGGTCTTGCTTGGGTAACTTGTCACTTATTTGACATAACTTACTTGTCTCCTGGCTGTTTTACAGCAGTTGTCACATCTACAAGCGTCTTCTTTACGATGAGGGGGATAAAAGGTCCAAATACCTCTGAAAAAGTCAGCAAGATTTTTTTTTTTTAAGTTTAATTTTTTTAGCCCTTGTATGGAGAGCCCTCAATCTTTTCTAGTTAATGGTAAGCAGAAGATGGGAGTGCTTGGTGGCTTCTGTGATGACAGCTTGCAAATAAGTTGTTCATGATTTTCTGCTTACATGTCTCTCTTACTGTTGCAGAGGGCACTGCTGGGGTTGGTGGGTTTCCTGGAAGTTTTGGTACAGAGAACATTGGGAAGGTGTCACTCTCAGTAGTGGTCTCGGTTTGGGGTTGCACAGCCAAGTCTGCATAAACAGAGATTAATGTGTGAGACACTTTCTTTGCTGTTTCAATAACTTGTAAATATCACTAATGCCTTTAATTTAGGAAATAAACCCTCCTCCTTCCGCCTCTGTCCCCCTTCTCTTCCCTTCCCCCACCATTCCCCACCTCGTGTAAGGACCTTAATGATTAACTCGGGTGTAAATAAGGTCACTACAGTGCCTGTAAGAGACGAATATAGAATCATCAAACAAGCTTCCATAAATCACTGTCTTAAAAGTCTATTTCCATAAAGTTAACAAATAGGGGCGTTCTCAGGGGTTAAAGAGCTTCAACCTGGTTGCAGGTTCTATCTTCCCCTGCAAAGTATCACACCGAAGTATTACTTCTGAATTTATGTTCCCAAGTACTTTGGGCTCAGTGAGCAATTTCTTATGATTTGGAAATTTGAAGAACCAGTCACTGACTGGAGGTTGCTACACAATACTGATCATGTGGCAGATTGACTTGCAGAAGTCCAGTCTGAGGACTTGAAGAGATTATTTGATCTCTTTAGGTAGCTTGGAAGTAAGGCTCTGTAATCCATGAGATACAGTATGCATCCAGGAGAGAGGATGCTCAGACAACTTGAAGTTGGTCAAAACAAATAGCTGCATTTAAATAAAGCTTTTGATATTTCTAGACTGGATGTAATGTCTTTTTATTAATGGGCAAACGTCTGCTGCTAAGTTTTTGCACCCTCCAGTTTCAAACAGCTGTTACACCCATCAGATGAAATTTTTAAAAATCAACGTAAATGTTAGGAATAAGTGTCATGGCTTCTTCCAAATCACTACTTCAGAGACCAGAAAAGAGTTGAAAATTTTACAATGCTTATGAAATATAACCTAATTCTTCTTTCTGCCTCATTCTTCAAGTGTAATGTCAGTCACAGTTCCACATGAAACCTTGTGTTTACTTCTCATTACTTATATTCTTGGTGTTGTTTTGCCAGAAAATCTGAGCACTGAGAGGATGTTTGATGAGTTTCTTTAAACTTAATGCTGTTTGAAATGTAAGTGGAGCAGTAAGTAGAAGAAAAATAAGAAAATGTCTAGGTGACCCTAGAAATAGAAACTGGGGAGGGAAGTATATTGCATTAAAAAAACAGGTGTAAAAATTATTGCAACCATTGTTTTTAGGATAGTGTTTGCATCTGCATGTTTCATGTTTCTGTTTTTCACCTATTTAATGCAGCAGGAGGACAGTAGATTATTTTTGGTGTTTAAAGTAGTGTTACAGGTTCAGCATCAGGGCCTTATTGTGAAAGATTGCGTGCAATCTTCCACATACACTCACGCACACGTGTAGGGTGCTTCCAAACAACTAAATTGTGTCAGACGTTACAAATGCAAACCATTTATGGGATTTTCATCCCTTCATGCATCTGTTTTGCAAATACAGAACTCAAAGCTTTAAGAGGAGATTGTACACTTAATAATCTCTTAGAAGAGAGGCTGTTAAGTGGTTATGTACCAGTTTCACAAATGTTATCCTGTTCATCCAGCCTTATTTACAATCCAGTTTAGAAAATCCTTCCTCTTGGTTACTATACAGCAGAAAAGTGGCTGATGTGAAGTTTGGCATAACTGAAATAGAGAATAGTTGTTTTTAGGATGCAGGAGAAATATGGTACTTACAAGGTGGATCAGCCACTGGGGTAGCACATTTTCTCCACGAATGGCTTGAGAGTTTTAGGAGGTATCTGCCAGTTTGTGCTTTTTGTGAGGGTTTCCTTTATCTACCAGTTCATGTTCTTTCAGGTATTGAGTTTGTGTTAACTGACACAAGCATGGGAATGATGTTTTGGTTTTTTTTGTTTCAGCTTGATTAATTAGTTTGGTATGAAAGGCATCCCTAATAAAAAAGTTAACCTACAGAGGAAATTATATTTTGCTAAAACAAGCTCTAAATGTAACATTGCTCTTAAAATAAAAAAAAAATAAAACAAAAAACTCAAAATCACGCAAAACAAAAACCCCACCCAACTGCATAGTGGCACAGAAAAATCTCAGTATGAGGAAAAATTGATTATTCATAAGAATTCAGTGATGCCATGTAGACAAAGAGAATAGTTAAATGCATGAAAATAATCAAACGAAGAAGCACTGCATTGAAGTGTCAGTAGGTGAAAGATAATACAGGTGGAAATATAGGTGACTGTTCTACTGCGGTTCCCTCTCTGAGAAGCAGAAACACTTCCTCTTTCAGACACCTTTGAATTTTTGACACCTTGAAGTTTCATCTTGTGATAGTGCTGGTGTAAACTGTGTCTTACTGTGAATGCATTAACATTACAACTGAAATTCCAAGACTCTATAGGGGAAAAGGCTCATTGATTTGTCCATGAGTGTTCCTATGTCTGCTCTTATGCAAATTGTTTGAATTCAATTGTGAATTAATTTATAGTAATACTGAAGTTAGGTAAACTGGAAAAGTGCAAGCTTGGAAAACTGGATTAAGGAGATATGAGGGTGGGAGTGAAACCTGCCAAAGGACATACCCTTTTGTAAGGAGTTAAATGGTTTTTTTTTTAGACTTTTTTTTTTTTTTTTGCAAGCAGTGCAACCCTATGTCCTATACCACACCTCACTGTCCTCTCTTTCGTAGCATTCACTCTTTTGTCCAATGTCCTATCAATGATTAAAGAGCCTTATATTTCCTTAAATCCATGGTGCCAAGCGCAGGCTTGCAACTGGCTCTCCCCTGTATGGCACCTATAATTCCCCAAAGCTGTGCCTAAACCTGTGCCTTACATGGTGTCATTTGTGGCCAGGTGGTACACTAGTGTGCCAGGGATGGGGAGTGCTGGTCCAGCCTGCTATTTGCAGTTTCTCTGGTGCCCTGGCATGCCTCCCAGAATATGCTCAGATACAGCCAGAGCACATGGTGAGACCCCCTCATCACCTGTAGTTTTCCTTGCTTGTGCTATGGACCTGGAAGGTTTTCTGGCAAGGGGCAGGTAGTATGGTACAGGTGCAGCGAGGTTGGATCAGGAGACCTCACTGTGGTACCTTCCAATTTCACCTGTTCAGTGATTCAGAGGTGAGAAAAAAGGGGACGAGGGGTGTTGGAGAGAGGAGTGAGATGGACAATGGGAAGAATAAGACTAAAGAGGTGGTCTTCAGCCGTACATCATGAATTACAGACTGAGTCCAAATTCCATAATTTCCACAGCTTCTAGAGTTTTTGCCTCTGGAGGCTGAAACAATTTCCTATTTCTGCTATGGATTAAGCTGCAATATGTATTCCACTTGAACAGTAAAACAAAATTAAATTGTTTCTCTTAAACAAAAAAAAAACCTAGTTCTTGTAATCTTGTGAATGACTGCATAGCTAACATTGGAACTATTTTATGTTCAGTGCTATTATACTTCTGTAAGCAAAATGCTAGTGTTTTAAAGACTTGTTTTGAATAAAAATTCTGTAAAATGTGTGTTAGAATAGTGATATTATAAAGAAACCACACAACAAATTCAGCATAGTTGTGTGAGCTGGAAAATTCTGGGAAATGTATTTCCTCTGCGGTTGCACTGATTTAGTGAAAACATCTGTATCTGTTAGTAGCAGCAATAAGATTTCTTCTGGGCTTCTCTTTAGAGCTGTTAATGGGTGTGAGGAAATAGACGTCTCTAAGTGGGGTCTGCAGCCAGTATAGTGAGGAGCATGTGGGGGGTCTCTCACAATGCACCAGTCAGGTCTCAGAGGAGCTCTCCTGGTCATAGCTGTGCCATTTTCTGCTGTCTGTCCTCCACGCCCTGCATCCTTCTGCCTTTGTGTTTTGCAGTAACTTTGCAGCAGAGATGGCAGACTAGGTCGTGTCTTCCTGTGTGTTTTTGCAATTTGCAGCCCATTATACTGGCTGAAGCTGCTGAGCTTCTAAAGTCCTATTGCAGTGGTTGAGGCACAGGCATCCTCATGCCTTGCCTTCTGCTTGCAAGATGTTGATGGTACATGGCTGGGACAAGTCTCTCTGGTGGTGTGGGGGAGCTTTACCTCAGTTTTTGGTAAAAGTGAGTTGGCAGTAACCAACTGTACATCTCTTTGTGCTGTCTGGGATCCAGTAGATCTTTTGAGGTCGTGTTGTCCTCCTTGCTGAGAGAGTGAGCCGTGGTGCTGGACCAGCCTGAAGCTGAAATGGCAATTTTTCTCCCACCCCCGTTCCTTTTGCTGCCTAGCTGCAGAAGGGGACAAATGCTGTGGTGTGCCCATGGGTGCTTTGTTTCTGCAGCCGTCACCCTGTGTGCTCAGAGGGAACACATGGTGAAGGGGACTGATTCCTTGTAAAGCCAATCATTGTATGGCAGGAGGGACAAAGGCTTTGTTTGTAGATTTTTCTCAGCCCCAGCTTTCAATGACCAGATACCACTGCTTTCATTCTTGCCAAACCTTACTGTGCCTAGGCAAAGCCGTTGTTTGCATCGATGAGGCAAAACAATTTTTTGGTGAAGAGATCTACCATGACTATAGAAGTTGCAAACTCCTGTTTGAGTACAATTTAAAATGTCTTGTCCAGCATGTCTTAAAGTGTACTTAGTTTGAAAAAAAGCCTTAATGGGCTGACAAAAACGAATATTGGAATCGTCTGGTTTTCTCTGCTTTTTGCTTTTGATTTTACCACTTGCTTTTTTTTTCTGCTGGAGAAAGACTTAGTGGTTTTTTGAGTTGTTAGGAAATAACTTGGGGTATCCAAGAGGAGTGTGGTTTTCAAACCCAGGGTGGAAGAGATTCCCTACATTGAAACTTTCAGCAAAGTTTCATTGTCAGAGTTTTGGCACAGTATGTGAGGATGATATGTTGTGTCACTAACAGTCCAGAGGATATGTTCTGATGTATGTGGAACAGTCCTACACTCAGTGCGTGAGTGAAATTAATGAAGCTGCTGTATGCTGGTGTAATGAAGTAACTCAGTTCTGGTGATGCCCTGTTTAGGCAACATATTTTGTTTAGTCACCTGGTCAGTAGCAAACCACTGAAGAAGAGAATTCTTCAGGGTGTAGGAAGAAGCTGTAGGAAGTTCTGTTGCATCTCTCTCAGTACAGGTATTTGGTTGTCTTTCTTGCCTCATATCATGTATGCAACTGTGAAGTCACACAGAGTGATTATCCTACTGTGCTAAAAGCTCTATATTTGCTGACACTGTCTGTCATGTCTTCACCAGTAAAATGATTTTATTAGGTTGTGACAAACACTAGGTTTGGTTCACTGGGCATGATGGCTATCAAAAGTTTGCATGAATTAGTTCAAGAACAGTCTTTTTTTGTTTAAAACCCCCTTACGTTTTTATTAAAATGTGCGTTTTTCCTGCCATTGAAGTATTCTACTGTGCCAATCTCTGTTGGTTTAAGATAATTTTTGGGGGATATAAGTTGGTTGCTAGATGTAATGGTAGAGAATTAGGGTGAGAAGGAGTAACAAGATCTGGGTTGTGCTGGCTAAAGTGTTTGTGTGTCAGTTGAGAGCCACTCTAAACCCATTTAACTACCACTGTTTAAATGCAACCAAGACGAATAGGCACACCTTTGCATGTATTAGTGTATTGCAAAAAAAGATATTTTGTTGTTTCAGTTTGGAGTTTATCCTAGTTCTTAAGTGATACTGGAGCAACAAATATTGCCAACTAGAAGGGCCTCATTACAGCTACAACATACTGCCATTGTATTTGGTTCATATTGCCTTGCTTGTGCTGGACCCAATAGATGAATACAAGCTGCACTTTGCCAAGTAGGTATCCTACAAGTAGGATATTGTTTTTACTGTGAAGTGGGTGAGGATGCTGTCAGAAGTGTCCCTGAAGACATCCTGTGGCATTAGCTAGGAAGCTATTTGGGCTTGTCTGCCTAAAGCAGGTGTGTTCTCTGTTTTAATGGTGTGTTTGTATGCATTTCTGAGTGTTGGCTTTCATTGCATGTTCTTTTGAAACTAAGAGTCTGTCTACACAGAACATATGGATATGCTCAACTTCCATCTCATTCATGTAATGTGCCAAACAAAATCTGTTAAAGCATGGAAAGATTGATTTTGCAAAATGTAGCTGGTCAGTGAGTGATGCAGTTGATTCTTAAAAGAGAAAACCAAAGTGTGAGTGTTGCTGTATGTGAAGCTGCTGCATCGTATGGAACTCAATCCTGGTGCATACAGAACATACAGCAAGGTCAGCAGGAAAAGATAGTGTGCATTGGTTCTCTTCTTTGTTCATCCTTCATCTTTCTCTGGTCAGGAGTCATTTTTCTGGTGGTGGCTGGGATTAGCAAAGGGTTACAGCTGCAGTGCTGGCAGCAAGATATCATGCTGCTGGGTGTTTGAGTATGAACTCTTGTTTGTGGTTCCTGTTTTTTCTTGGAAACTCATTTTTTCCCAGGATGAGTATTTGGGGTAGCACCATACCTGGGGCTGAGTGGTAACTCCTGAACAAGGGGGTCTCATCTCTTCCCTCTCTCTCCCAGGTGAGCCAAAATTTCACCCCTTAAAGCCAAATGATACTTAATGGCTGAATATTTGAATATTCACAGATGAGTCAGTCTTTTAGGCAAGTGGGTGATACCAGTGAGTGTGATGGCACCAAAGCCACATGGGGTTGTAGCCTAGGACCCCACAGCTTTGCACAGATATCCAGTCCAGTTCTGCTAGTGAAAAGTGTGACTGCATGTTTGTTCTGATACCTGATTTCAAGCTGGTTGGGAATGTAATAAAAGAGGGGTGTGGTTGTGTGTTTTATTTTTTTTTTTGTTTTTTTGTTTTTTTTTTTTGTTTTTTTTTTTTTTTTTTTTTTTTTTTTTGTTTTTTTTTTTTTTTTTTTTTTTTTTGTTGTTGTTGTTGCTGGTATAGCTGGCTTTAGTTTCTTTCTCTCTGGTTCTGGCACAGTGATGTATTTGTCAGTGTAGTGAAGTGTTTTTGACCTACTGTCTTCATGGTTGTATCTCTTTTATAAAAATACTTTTTTGGTTAAACCTATATGATGTTATGCTGTATTCCAGTTATGTTTTTCCTCTTCCTTTTTGTTTTTTGGGTATATTACATGCCATCATAACTCACTTTTCTGTAACATTACATGTTAGTTTTGCCTTTAATTTGAAGTCTTTAATAGTCATAATAAAGTCATAATAAGAACCACTCTGTGGAAAAGGTTAGAAATAAGTTTCTCTTTCCCCACCCCAATTTTTTTTCATTATTTGAAAATGAGCTATTAAAAAGAAAGAAGAGTCAACTCTATTTTGAGTTATAGTTGAAATTTTAGAATTAAATGCCATTAACTTCTCAACTATTACAGAGTTGCCTTTATCACTGTTTATTGTACACTACCATTTCTCCATGTCAAATCTCTTTTTGGAGTTCTGACACAGGTTCACTCATTGTCAACCAAAGGTACAACTTATAAATTAATTCACTCTAGCGGTTTTCCATTTGATGTTAATATCTCAAGCTGGATTACTAAATCCATGAGAGCAGCTGTGTGATTCATGTGATTCACTGTGATCTATTTCCTAGTATTATGGGGTACTATTTTGCTGTATTTTTTTTTTTTTACTGGTTTGTAAAAGCTTTGGTTCTATCTTTGGCTTAAATTGATATCACAGTTCAATATTAGCGTATGGCTTTTTCTTCTTCCCCTCTACCTCCCCAGCTCCAATTACTCTATATAGAGTTTTGCCTTTTTGGGAAAATCTTGTGTCAGTGTTATAGAAAATATTAAAACCCAGAGTATCTTTCATGAGTGAAGAGAGACAGTTTGTTTAAGT
Source organism: Rhabdornis inornatus (assembly GCA_013397075.1). Lineage (NCBI taxonomy): Eukaryota > Metazoa > Chordata > Aves > Passeriformes > Rhabdornithidae > Rhabdornis > Rhabdornis inornatus. The sequence continues at coordinate 3,151,589 of VWZS01003477.1, forward strand.
CTTAGAATAGGAGCTCACCCTTGCTGTCAGAATGTGAGGCACTGGAACAAGATGCTCAGAGAAGTTTTGGGTGCCCCATCCCTGGAAATGTTCAGTGCCAGATTGGATAGGACTTTGAGCCACCTGGTCTAGTGTGAGGTGTCCCTGCCCCTACTTGGGGGGGTGGAGGGAGGGATGTGGAAATAGATGATCTTTAAGGTCCCTTCCAACCCTAACCATTCTATGGTTCTAAAAGTAAAAGGGAAGCTGTCACTGATATTTTGGTGCTGTGTATGTCGCAGCTTTGATAGTCCTGTGCTCTGTGCTGCCTAGCTATGTGTCCTGTCCAGAATGTTTGCCAAAAAGGGGTAAATTAAGCAATGTAATAGGAAAGATGACACGTTGTATTTCCTCTTGTAGGCTTCCTCAAGCCTTAAACCATCTCTGTTTGTGCCTGTCAGGGTCAGACTTGACTTTTGTGGCACTTTCTTTCATGAACCTGTTCACCCTTCCCTGAACCTGTGTGTGGATGTTGAGCATTCATTGCATACTGCTGTGTGAAGTGTTGAAGAATCACTCCTTTATTACTTGTTTGGACCTGTTACATGCTTGCTTCACTCTCTGACTCCTGTGTTGGAAGAGATGATGAACAATCGATGCTCTTTCTGGCCACTTCTGGCTTTACAGGCCTTTATCATGTCCTTCTCCCCAAAGTATTTTCTTCCTGTAAAACTTATTCCATGTCTGCTTAGTTTCCTGAAAGTATTTTTTGAAGAAAATTAGAGTAAATTTTTCTGGCTTTTGTAGAGAGAAATCTTGCCTTATAAAACTTGTGGAGTATTGGAAGTATTCGGCAAGCTATTTTGACTCTTCCTGAACATACTTCATGACTGTGAAGTGCTAAAGCTTAGAGTTGTCCTCAGATTTACTGTCTGGACCAAGGTAATAGGCACTGCCAGAATGGTTGCAATTAGTGACATTGTAGGGAGGACTGATAAAAGGTGTAGCATAACACAAAGGCTGTCAGTCTGAGAAGGTTAAACATAGTCTCTGTTTCCCTTCTGGTCAGGATAACTTACAACCCAAATTTACCCATGAGTTCTTTTATTACAAGGCTTTGAGTTTTGTGTTAAAAAAAAAAAATCGGAGGGATTTATGGATGGATTTGAATGGAATGAATGGATTTATTTTGAGGTAATGTGAATGCATGAGTATGGAGCCTGTTTTTCCAGGCTAAATATATTAGTTGAAAATACTGAAAATAGAAACACGTTGCAAAAGCCTTTCTGTGCAACTGTCAGTCAGGGGGGATTACAGAGGGGACAGTAAAGCACTCATTATCGAGCTTGAAGGCTTCACCATTTTCCTCTGTCCCACTGTGACCTTAATGAGAGAGGTGCCCTTTGCATCCCGGCTGGCAGGCAGAGCCCAGCAATTTGTCGGGTACCATCCCTGTGTGATGGGGGAGACTGACAAGAAACTTCTGTACCCTTCTGGCTGCTCTTGGCAATGCCTGTCCTCAGCAAAGCTGTACCCAGTGCCTGCTGAGGCAGCACGTTGTGCCTGCTTCATCAGGATGCAGGTGCTCAGACAAAACCATACAAGAGTTGCTTACCATTGACTATATGAGGAGAGCTTACTTTATAAACAGTCTGGTCAGGCAGGACACATTTTTCCATGGTGATAATACGCAGCTCTTGCTGTCTGATTCTGTTGTTTTGTTTTTTAAGAGATTGATGCTTCAGATGGTTACAGTGTTATGACTAATTGTGGAATTACATAAGCGTAAAAAGTGGAATGAGGAAGTTTTCTCACATTTGTACTAGACAATAATACAAAGATCTTTTGAAGGCATTTTCTTGGAAAACGGAGACCTTTGAGCTCTTTTCTGGCTCCCAAAAGAGGCTTACACTAGTTGATAACTAAACTTTTGTTTCAGAAACTTCTGGATAGATTAATGTGAAAACATTGATAGCTAAGTATCAGATGTGGATCCTAGGAAGTCAGTTCTTACCTAGGTTCAGATTTTTAGTGGAATGAGTTTCTGACTGCTAACTGCTCTAGATTTAATTTTTTTATCCTCCTTTTAAAGAATCTTGAATTCCTCTGTTAAAGTCATCCCTGGTTCTGTTTGTAATACTACAGGAGAATGGCATCTGTGGTGTTACTGTGTAAAACCTTCCCACTGTGTTCTATATTAAAGAAAACAGTGTATTATTATTTTCTTCTCCTTGAACTTTTATTATTTCTTTTCACCCTGTATCTGTCCTGCTGATCTGCTTCAGCTTTCGGCTGCCTTGCAGACCTCTTTTCCTTATTTTTATTTGCCTCCTCAGGTGTTGGTTCATCTGCTTATGAAGTAGTTATTTTCCCTGTCTAGTGTTCATTTGCTGCCTTGATTCCCTCCTGCTTTATCTTTGATTAATTTCTTCCAGTCCTGGAAATAGAGGAAATTGTGGGAGGAAGCTGTCACAGTAACTATTATAAAATGATGTGGAATGCAAATGACAGTATAATGGCACTTACCGTGGGGCGTGCCGAAGATTCTCACACAACTGATTATCTTTCAAGGCTTGGCAGGGATGAAGTTGATGTGTGCAGGGAATCTTTGGGTACTAAAAGTGTCAACTATATAGACCCTGAGGAGCAGGTCAGAATAAGAATGACTTTTTTTGGGTGGGAAAGTCAGTTTTAAGGTGATGAGGCAAAGATGACTTTGGCAGTTCTATCCTAACCGGCTATCCAAGGTCCCAGGGAGCCCCTTAATGGGATGAGGGCTGTAGCTGAACCTTGCTTCTGCCCTGAGTTGCCAGGTTCTGCCTGCTTGTTAGAGTTGCCCAACAGAGGAGAGAACATGATTATAATAATGCATTGTTTCCTTGAGACAGTGAGCAATGATCCCCGTGTTCCTGCTAGGTGAAGGAAAAAGTTTTGTACTTGTGAGTTCTTCCTCTGTTCAAGTGGCTTGTGCTCCGCTCCTCATGCTTCCTGGTGTAAACTTTTGGCATTTTATGAACTGCCCTGAGGCTGTGTTTGAGTTCTTGAATGTACGGAAAGTAATCCCTGTCATATTCTAGCTTCCTTCCCCTCCCCGTGCCTTCCTCAGTCTCTTGCCCGATCTCTCTCCTCTTCCTTACTCTCTGCCTTGCTATGTCGGAATGTATAGACTCTGTGTTCACTGTGGTATCGCAAGAAAAGAGAGGGAGGGAGGAAAAAAGAGATGGTGAGTCAGCTATGCCTGTAATAGATTAGTTAATTGTTGCTTTTTGGTAGGTAAATTGTTTGGTAGTGTCCAACGAAGGAGTTTAGCAAAAAGCGTGAAACTACTTAACGACTCTGCTCACAGAACACACCTCTGTAGTTTTTGGGAAGTCAGGTATGCCACTGCTCATGACTGACATCTCTCAACTATAGAAATGTTAATTCTCTCTGAATAGAAAGCCGATAGTTATGGCTTGGACCCAAGCCTCACCCTTAACTCCCACAAAGTTGTTTCTTTCTTCCTCAATTCTTATACAAAATAACTTTCTTAATTGTGGAAACAGATTGAGATTGGTATCAGTGCAAATCGTTAAGTGTAAGCTCTGTCCTAATGTTTTTGCATGAATGTAAGGTATTGAATGTCTTCAGGGGTGCTTGGCCTGGTGGTTATTTTAGACAGTAAAGTCTAGACAGTTCTTAGGATCTATTGCACATCTCTACACCTGCCAAAATTTGGGTGGGGGTTTTATTCAAGTTACACTGCTGTTCATCAGAAAGGTTTTCGCAACACTCATAACACTAACTGAATTAGTCTGTCTCTCTCACTCTCTCCCAAAAAATATCTGATGCTAGTGTTCTAAAACTTGAATAATATTCTGCAGTTGCTTTTTTTATTTCTACCTTTCCTCATTCTCTAACAATTACGTAAATAGAAAGGACATTCTTTTGTGCATGGTTTTGTTGTATGTGCAAGAAATAATGTAAAGATTTCACACACGTGATTGAGACAAAGGCTTTTTAAATACACTTTGAGCCTAAAATAAATAGATTAGCTTTGAGAAAGGCTCTTCGGTGGATAAAGGAGATAAATATAGATACCTTTTTTAAATGTCGGTCTTAATTGTATTTTTTCAGAAATATAGAAAACTACTTTCTTGCTTGACCCTGCTAATATTACACTGTTGAAAATGAACTGGCATGTAAGAAAGTATCTTTTTAACTAATCTAAGCAATGCTGACTTGCTTTTTATAGTTTTTAGTTCATCTAAATTCTTCAGCAATATCCAGACATTGCAATCGGCAATACCAAGTCTCTGTAAGGCTCTGAAGTTCATGGAGAAAATACATGGAAAGAATATAGATGTTTGGAAGAAGGGAAAAATGAGCAGTTCATTTAGACTACTAGTGACATTTGAATGCTGATTTTAAAACTTTGCTTAAATATTATTAAACTTTATTGAATTTGGTTGTGAGTCCTTTTCCTCCCTTCTCCCTTCCCTCTTGGAAGTGTAATTTGCACATAAAGTTTTTGATTTGCATATGATTAAACATTCCATTCATATAATGGAAAATTAAACTATAGGCTATAAAATGTGGTTGCAATATCAATTAAAATGTTTACTATTTCCCCCTAGGTTTCTTAGTAAAAATAATAACCATGTTCCTAATGTTGGTAAGCCCATCTTAAACTGTCTACCAATACATTAGTTTGTGGGTCTGTCTTAACTTCCTGCTTTGCATAGTTTTGGTCATTTAATCTTCAATACGTGCCTAGCTGAGCAGTTGTGCCACTGTGTTGGCTATTTTGAGTCAACATTTGTGCGATTTTATAATAACTTATTTTATAAAACATAGTCCTAGAGTGTGATTATAAAAGTGTTTTTAAGGGCTCTCAATTAAATTTTTTTTTAAAAGTAGCCCTTGAAGTATTTAGTAGGCCTTCAAGAATGAGCAAGCATGAGGTAAAAAAAGCACAGTCAAACTAAAAGCTACAGTTGTATTTCTAGGGGAGGATATATACATTTGAGTCTCTATGTTTTAGCATAGAATTAAGTTCTAGAAAGGGTAGTAGGCAAAAACCAAACTGCATAAAAAAACTTAAAACATTCACTGCATGCTAAATGAAGTGTTTTAAGTGTTTGTCTAGTCTGTAATGGAAACACTGGGCTTACAAGAGCAAATGATGGGAAACAGTGGTCTGTGAGGCAGCAATAAAAATTGGGAATGCCAAATATGTGCACTGTATGTCAGCCTTGGTTGTGAATTTGTTTGAAAAAATAAATTGTTAAACAATGAAGGCCAGTTATTCCTTTTATTATTTTTCCTGGGAAAAGAGTTTGTATAGCCTAAGGGGGAATTTGGTGCCTGTGGGAAAGAGAACAGTGGGCTCAATTTTCAAAATTTATGCAGCTTTGCCAAGACATATGGGAAGAAACAAGAGTGCACCCTGAACAAGTGTAGCCTTGGGAGCCTCTGCTGGTCTGGCATGCGGGTTTTCCCGTTCATAATTGCTCTTAAAAATCGAACTGTGTGCGCTGGTAGCTCTGCACGGGAGGAGTCGAGCTTGTTCAGCCAGGTGTTGATTTACTCAAATAATTAAGCTTGCCCGAGTCGTGTAAGGGGGTGTTTGTCCTCATTGACTTGGAGAGGCCAGTGGTGTGTGTTTGGTCAGCCTGTGCCTTGAGGAGCCGATCCTGTGCCCATCTGCTGAGAGTGGGCACTGCGAGGAGGAAGGGCTGGCTGTTCCTGCTGCTGTTTGGACGGGAATGTGTTTCATGTGACTCCTCAAACCCCTGTGTGATCTGCCTCAAGTGTTTTCTTGGTGCCGGAGTGTGCTGGGAGTGCTTGTTTTCCAGGCTGCTGTTGCAGCTTCATGAGTGGAACTGAGTCCTGGTCTTTTGGTTCTCATTTCTCTGTAGTTCAGGATGCTGTTCGTGTTTCTCATCTGCTGTGTTTGATATCCTGTCCATCTCAATGGTTTCCTTTTGAACCAGAATTGTGCATAAACATCCTTTATTCAAGTAACGGTTCAACCTTTTTTAAAAAAAGAATGGTGAAACAATGTAGCTGTTGTGGACTACACAAAGATGTCAAATGTGTTAGCCGAATTTTTGCTCATGTCAACTGTTTTCAATGGGTGTGGTGTATTCCTGTGAAACAGACCTAATTGGGTCTGTTCCTTTTGCTCTAGCCAAAATATTGAAGAGGAACAGAGTTTTAAGAGCACTGAAACATTTTGAAAATAACACATCCATCTGAATTCCCCCCCTCAGATTGTTGCTGCTCACAGGCTCTTAAACAACAGAGGAAGTAAGGATAATGCACAAGGAAACAGGATTAACACTTGAAGCTTACAGTAAAATAAGATGAAAACCAGAAACACTTTCTGTAATCACTTGGGAAAACCTGCTGTAGAGAACAGGATCATAGAATCACAGTTTAAAGTGAGGATTTGGGGGATATTGCTGTGACAAAATAGTCTGAACTGTTTTAAAAATACTTCTAGATAGAAAAATGAATTAGATTTCTTACTGGTGTGTTGTTGATCCTCAGAAAGGGGAAGCAATGGCTGCTTCAGGAAGCTGCAGGCTCTTATAAATCAAGGTAATAATGAGACTTGAGCCAAACACTCTTTTGGTTGCTTTGCCTTTGTGTTTTATTTTTTTGTTCATTTTCCTTATCATTTTATGCTTTTGTTTCTTTGCTTGTTTAACAGGCTTTGGGCAAGATCTTTGTTCTTGTCTTGCCTTGGATTTTTTTTTTGACAGATATTTTTTTTGTTGTTGCTATGGATGCCTCTCAGGGTTTGGGTTACCCTGATGTGTATGTCCCTTGGTCACTTTGCCTGTGCAGACAACAAAGGCACATTTTTACTGGCTGAGCTTGATCCACGAGGAGCAGAAAGGTTGTGCATTGACTTAGGTGACCCAAAGATCCCCATAATTTATGTGCTCTATGCTCTCGTGGTACAACCTCAGTCACGCTGCCAATTTCCTTCATACTTTTGCATTGTATATTATATGAACTTAAAATTTCTGCAAGGTCTTTTTTTTGTTTTCCTTTTTTTGGGGGGTTTTGTTTGTTTGTTTCTGATGTCCCTTTGTCTCTCTTTTGTGTTTTGGTAGGCCTGGATGATTGCCTGCAGCAGTATGTCCATAAATTTGAACGGGAGAAGATAAATGGTGAACAGCTGTTACAGATTTCTCACCAGGACCTTGAAGACTTGGGTATCTCACGGATTGGACACCAGGAACTGGTTCTAGAGGCTGTGGATCTTCTGTGTGCACTGGTTAGTTAAGCTGTGAACAGATATCAAAGAATTTCTTAAAGGGCTTTTTTTGGGTGAATAACCAAACCAAGATTGATAAAATCAGAATACCTTTGTCTCTTGCTTTCTGTTACACATCACGATAAAAGAAAAAAGTAAGAATTGGTTTAATTCTTGCAAGTTTTGTATTAATAGCTCTCTAACTTCTTCCCGATAAGAGGCAACTTCATTTCATTTGGTTGCACTTACAAAGGAAGAAGTTGTCTGAGTGACATTGTTACATCTTTTGGTTCTTGTTAACGAACAGTTTGTCATAGAAGAAAGAAGACATACTCTTGAAATGACAGGTGCGAGAAGTCCTCACATCAGTTGATACGGGTTTAGGGTAATTCTGTAGCAAACCTAGGAAGTGAAAAAAAATTAATTCTTGAGATGAGGGGTGTTTAGCCACCCCAGTTACAGTCTAGCTGAACTCTTCATTGGATTGAGAACTTAAGCTAGTCCTTTGTCCTTCTCCTGATATATAACTGCTGATGCTTCAGAAACAAACATACTCTGAAAAGAAGAAATGTATGTTGGATTGTTTTACTAGTGCAGGCTTTATTTAAAAGCCACAGTTTGGTCACAGTCTTGAAGGCTTGTTTGATGTAGTGCAGTGTAGTGAGCACCAGAGGTATATATAAGTACTTCAGGGAGGAGGATGGGGGAAAGCCTGCCTGATGATTCCTTGGCCAGCACTGGCCTGTCTTCACTACATTAGGCAAGGCTTGCAGCAGCAAGCTTATGCTTCTTAAAATGGAGAGTCTTTATTGCCTGTGTGATATGTGCTTTATTTGCTGCAGAGAGGTGCTACAGGGAGTGTTCCTGCTCCACTACCTGGAGCAAATTGTACTGAAAGAAGCATATTTAATGAAATCTCTTCAAGTGATCTAAAATGTTTTTTCAGGAGTTACTCTTAGACTTGAAAGACACTTTATTTCCTTTAGTTATTTGATCTACCAAAAATTTTTAATATTAACTTAAAAACGTAATAGAAGAATGTAACTAGACTGAAAAGCAGTTCATGGTGTGGGAAGGAACTTGTTGGGCAAGTGAAGGGGTCTGGTGAGTTAGTAAATGTAGTGTAGGCTGTATATGGTCCTGACTGAAGTAATCTATGTGGCAGTCCCCAAAGGCACTTTTTTTTCTCTTAAATATATTAGAATAAAGTGAACAAAGCTGGACAACCGCCAGAACCTAAAGCTGTGTTTTATCTCCTACAATTTCCTTCTAATTTCCTTTGTAGACAAAAGTTTTGACCTCAGACCCGTTTCTGGAAATCCTTTGTGAAATGCAGCTCAAGTTAATGCATTGGACAGATATTGCACATTACAGCTGAAACGTGCTCGTTCCCTTTTTAAGAGGTGAAGGAAGAATTCCTGTGTTTTCAGTATGCCCTTTGCCACCTTCTTGATGCCTGCTCCCTTGAGTTTTGATTTTGTTTCCAAGGGGATACTGAATGCTACTGACAAATCATTTTTTTTGTTGTCGTTTCTTTTTTCTGTGCAAGAGGGAGGTTTCCTGATTCCACCTGCATTAGTTCTTTGAAAGTGGGACTGTTTATTGTTTAGTGGATGTTTTGTATATATGCTGACACTTTCCCAACTTTTGAGGCCTTGTAAGCAAAGGAACTATTTTTTAAATTTTAAATTTTTTTTTTTTTGTTCCTCCTATTTTGAAACCACTGCCACCCCCACTAAGCTGTCAGCTCACACTTTGGAAATGTGGCATTGGCTGGGCCAGCCTGATGTCACTCTTTGAAAGGTTGTCGTTTCTTGGCGGAGAAAGGCTGAGAGGGGATTTTGGTGGTTTCCTAGTCCTGGAGTTCCCAAGAAGAATTTCCCTTTTTATCTAGTTTTGCCTTGGCAGTTTTCCAGCTGAGTTTCCTTCGCACCACAAGGACACACGTGGCTCTAAAGACAGTGAGAAAGCTCTCTTTGGAACATCTTTCTCCTGAAGTATCTCTTTTCAAGCACTCACCATACAGACCTTTGTTCCAGCCTCAGTAGATCAGTCACTAAATAGAGTGTGAACATAATCCTTGCCTTGAGAAAGGGCACCAAATGCACCTGATTTTTTAATTTAGTTTTTCTAGGGGTTGAGTACTGTTTGGCAGCACAGAGCTAAAAATATGTCTGGAAGTTTCTTGGGTGAAAAAGAAATTAATGCATCTTTCTCTTCTGCTTTGGTAGTGAAGCAGTGTTCCCTCATGTCCTCGTAGCAGTGGCTGACTCTTGAAGAGTCAGCAGGAGAGTGTAGACTGGGATAAACACATTTCTGTTGCTCTTGAGCTGGTCTAAATAGAGTTTTCTGAACAGGTATTGAACACTTATTTGAGGAATTTAGAGAATATATCAGAGGACCTGAATTGCCCCTGAAGAGGGGGAAAAAGAAATCATGAACTTGAGTATTTCAATTTTTTGTTGATAGTAGTGCTTGTTGTGCGGGGGGGAAAGGGATGGAAGAAAGATCATGTTTCTTTGTTGATTGAAGGGTTTGGGGGGAGGAGGGAACAAACATACATAACTTTGTTTTTTAAGCCACAAAACCAGGGACAGAAAACAACCTTTGAGGGCTTAATGAATATAAATCAATGCAAGCAAGAAACTATGCAAATATTTTCACTTTTAATGTGTTCTTTGGATTTGATTTCTGAATCTTTGCCTATACTGTATGATGGGAGAGTTTGGAAACAAAAAAGCAGTGGATTTTTCTTGACTTTAGAATAAAGAGATACTAATTATATACAATTAAAGAAACACCCCAAACCCTGAAAAAAAACCATAGACCAAAAAAGACATAGTTGTGCTTTTGATAGTTTTACTGGTGGTAATGTTCTGCCAGCATATTTGCAGTGTAACGAAATATAACATCCTAATGTGAAAAAAAATGCGTATGTGAAGACTTGCCCTTTAGGCCCTAATCGTTGTCAAGGGATATATATGCACTACCATATAAAATTTTAGGGTTTTTTGAGGCTTCAAATTTTGTGTTGTTTATTAGGAAATTTGCTACTCCAGAGGATTCTTTAGGGTGCATTTTTGTTAAAATGAAAAGAGCAAGAATGGGTGACTGTGATAGTACGTTGTGTTAATTCAGATGTTTGTATAGACCTGAAGTGCGTTGGGTCAGCGTCTGAGGAAGCATTTGAACTAGTTTTATTCATTTTTTTTTTCCCAGAGCAGGTTTTCAGTTCCATCAGCCAGCATGTCCAACTCATCACATTGCAGCATGTGAACATGGCTGTGAAAGGAAAGAGGATGCTGTCCCTAGGCAGTAGCAGAGCTCTTCATCAGCCCAATTCAGCTCTGACACAACTGTTCTGCTCTTTTGACTTCAGTTAGCCATGTTTTTTTGTTTTGTTTTGCTTTTTTATTTTTTTTCGTTATGTTGGCTGCCCGACCTTGAGCCATTATTTGGTCAGATTATTTTTTCTCATTAAATGTGATGGAGTTTAGAAGGAGTGAGCTCGTGTGTTCTCTCCTGCACGTGTGGGTGCTGCCTCTCCTCCAGCCCTGCATGTGGCTCCCCAGGTTAATGAGTAATAGCCTGGGAATGTTTGACATCTGGTGCTCTTGACCGCTGGCTTCAGCCTGTGTTTAGATTATAACAACTTTGATGTTTAAAATCGGGAGTGATAGTAAAATGTAACCTTTTCTTTGGTTCATGAGCAAAAAAAACCTCTTGGTTGCTTAAATAACAATTTGTTAACTCTTGTAGCCTTAGTCATGTGGAAATATTTCAAGAAAAGCCTGCTAAGCTTTGCACTTCAGCTGTGTGTCACTGTGAAGGTTGTTTGGTGTGCTGCCACAATATCAGCATTCCTATCTGTCAGGGATTGGGGCTACAGTTCTATGACAAGTTAAATTAATCCAAGTCAGCTGCTGTCTCCACCCCCTCCTGTCCTCTGATTAGTGGTCCTTTGTGCTTGCACTCACCTGACCCTGAAGTGAGTTACTTCAGGGAGCTAAACCAATGGATTAGATTTCTTTGTATTGTTTAGATCCGCAAGCCAACTCTCCCAACAGACTTGGACATTGCAAGTGAAGGAGAAAGAATAGTTGGTGATGTCAGAGCTGATCAAGAGAGTTTCAGCTTGGATAGAAGCATTGCTATATTGGCGAGGGGGCAAAATGCTTTCTGTGTATTAGAGCAGACAGTGAGGGAACTGGTGAGCAGAGGTGGCTTGGTTTGTGATTCCTATTTCTGGGGTAGTTCATCCACTAGGGCTCATCCACAGTTGTCCAATTTGGTGTCCTGGTACTCAAGTGCTGCATACCCTGTGTTGTGCTGGATGGGTGTGGTGCTTGGTCAGGACCTTTCCTGGCTTAGCAGTGGAGATGCACTCTGTAGAGCCTGTGGGGGAAGCTGTAGGAGAGCTTAGAGCAGTGGCTTAGAGCTTGGCTGTGATGTGGTCTTGAGTCTGTTGGGGACACAGTTGCAGTGATGAGCTGGAGCCCTTGCATCCCTGGAGGCAGCACCTGTGTTGTTGAAGTCACCCTCAAAACTGAGAACTACTTGACAGAATTATTTGAAAGCTATCTGGACTGGAAGAGTCACACCAGACTCACCCATAGTAAAAATAAGGTGAAAGAGGTGTGATAAGGGATATGTGAATGTTTTAAGGCCAAGCCCAAAATCTTACCTGGTATATCAACATGTCTTCTTAAATGTTGGTGCCACCTCTAATTTCAAGTACCCACCGGTGGTTGGCAGAGTTTCTGCATCTGAGTGACAAAAAGAAAGATCTGGAGATACTTAATTACATGAAAACTCTCAAGTTCTGATCAGAGTGATTAGGTGGTTATACCTTTGCACAGAAAAACTATTTTCTGTTGTCTGTCCCTTTATGAAAGCAGAGGATCAATGTCCTTGAGTCCCCCTCTTTAAGGGGAAGATTTCTGATATATGACTTGTTTCTTGTGGTCATAAGAACTTGCCTCACATCCAGACCTGTTTGTGAAAAAGTATTCCCTCAACAATAGACTAATACTCAGTCTTCTAAGAGGAAGATAAAACTAACTCCAAGAAACGCATCCAAATAATGCTCTTGAGGTACTGGGTCTTTTTGGTGGTTTTTTTTGTTGTTTTTGTTAAAATTAAAAGGTGGTAAATTCACACATCACAGTGTGCAAGTACTTTAAAGTTGTTTAGTAATCCAGATCTTTCCCTTTCTGTGATCCTGGAAAATGTAAGGATACCCTTTGCTGTTGCAACAGAGGCATTTTTAAAAATTGGACATATCTTTTCAACCACTACTCCTGTCTGCATTTTAGGGGTATTTCCTTGCCAAAGGCCCTGAGGTGGAGGATGGAGGTGCTTGAATAACTCAAACCCACTGGGATCTTATCCATAAGAGGCAGTAGTATATTAAAGGTAGCTTTGTAGCTGAAAGCTCTCCATACACTGGGGATGTTTCTTTGGGTCAAAGATTCTTACATGTTATAAATTACTTAATCTGAAATATTCCAGCCTGTTTTACAGATGCTTCACCCTGGAGGGAATGGAGCTACAAGCCAGCACTGTGCCCTAGCAGCATCCTCGTCTGCATTAATGGGAGAGGGAGGGAAGTGTTTATCACCCTTTAGTTGTCACTCCTTAGCCTAAATATGCCACCTGCCCCTAAGTACAGCAAAGGTACAGGGAAACCAGAGCAAGCTCAGTGAAGGGCTTTCAGCTTGGTCAGGGCTGGAGTACTTGCCCTTGAGGAGAGGCTGAGGGACTGGGACTTCTTCAGCTGGGGAAAAGAGATGGCTCCAGGGAGGCCCAAAGCAGATCCCAGCACCCACCATGGTGGAGACACAGTTGTCAGGATGACAGAGCTGGGCTGTGCATGGCAGAAGTTGAAACAAGATGTTCAGGCTGGATATAAGGAGACATTTTCTTACTCGGAGGACGGTCAGACCAGGTGGATCAGGCTGTCAGGGAGGTTGTGCGCTCTGTCCTTGGAGGTTTTTAAGACCCTACAAGATAACATCCTAAGTAAGCTGGTCTGAGGTTACACCTGAGCCTGTTCTGAGCAGGTGGTTGGTCTGAGAAAGCTTCCCTTCAGTCTGGATGGTGTTTCTGAGTTGGATGTATTAGGAACTCCTGGAAACTAGGAATTAAATGGAATTAAAATTTGCCTTAGTTGGTTTAGCTTTTTGAGTAAGAAAGTAGAGTAGAGAGTATATCTGACTGAACTATGGAACTTGGAGGTTAGTTGCAAGAATCTGCAGCAGCATAAGAATCATGAAGGGCAGGACTCTCTTGTATTTTTGTGTATTTGTTTTGTTCTGGTGGGAGTGTTTTTTGTTGTTTTGGGTTTTTTTTGCTTTTTTTTCTCAAGAAAAGTAGGAATTTGAATTTATAATGTTGAAGTTACAGGCAAGACTCTCAGGTTTTTTTTGGGTTTTGTAAATGAATGAAAAATTTGATGTCTAAAAATGAGTTTAATTACCATGTATGATGTTAACACTGTCCTCAAACTTGCAAATAATTGCACTGTTGTAGTCAAGGAGCACAGTTACTGAAAACTGGCGATCCAAATATTTACTCAAGCTTTTGATTGCAAAATTGCATTTGCTTCCTGTTGATGTTTTCATCTCTTACCAGATTTAACTTGTCTTTAGTTGTGAATGAAATGTTACTTCAGTGTTTATGTACCACAGGATAGAAAGTACTTATAAGAAAAACAAAATGCTTGCTCTTTAACACAAAGAAAAACAACACAATCCAATTATTAAGAAGTAAATTATATCTATTAGGACACTGGGACTTCATTCTGATTAAAAAGTGTCCTTAAATCTCATTAATGACAGAAACTGAGGTTTGGCACCCGCAGAAATATTTAGTGGCTATAGTGCAGAACAAATCTTTTAAGGTATTTTTGCCAAAAACTATGAGAAAGTTGTGCAAATTGTCAAGACTTTTCATCCCGTGTGAGCTTTTAACTTGTTTTATAATAAATATTAAAACTCAACAAGTATATTTATCAAGCTTTATAATGTTCCTTGCAGAACTATGGCCTTGAAACAGACAATATGAAGAACCTGGTTCTCAAGCTGCGAGGGTCATCCAACAATCTGCAAAACTACATCAGCAGCCGTAGGAAAAGTTCAAATTATGATGGAAATACCTCTCGCAAGCCCCCCAATGAATTCCTTACTTCTGTCGTAGAGCTCATTGGTGCTGCTAAAGCCTTGCTGGCGTGGTTGGACAGGTAAGAATAAAATTGTTATATTTTTATTTATTGCTCTAATTAATTGCTTCTCTTTGTAGGGCCTTTCCTAGATGCTTGGGTGTAAAGATCTTGATGTCACTAACCCCTTTTTTTGGTGTTGCCAGAAGACCTCTAGTGAATAAATTTAACCTAGGGTATCTATTCTTGCACTTCCACTCTTGCTAAAACCAATAAAACTGTTACCATTGTACTCATAAACTGGTATTTATAAAAGTATGAGTGTTCCCTTTTAGGTCAGTTTCTCATACACGTGGTTTTCCTAGCTTCTAAATTACTTGTCATTGGCTGATCCCTTCCTGAAAGATTTTTTTTAATGCTCTGCTCAAATCATGGCTTTAACTATGTGATTTGAAAACAGAGCAGTGGGAGAGATTATCCTTCTGCTATTTCATTTTCTCTTTTTTTTTTTTCGGTCTTATTGAGTTGGTTTTTCGCCTGGAAAGAGCCAGAGTTATTTTGTTACAGCTGTAGCAGGTCAGGTGCTGGCAGGGGTGCAGTCCATGATAACAGATGAACATAAATTCTCAAAGCCCTTGCTAGCTTTCCTGAGAAGGAAAATTAGGAGAAAAACTGCACAGGGACTGGCAGCAAGGAGCACTTTTATCCTTTATCCTGCTCTCAAGCAAGGAGTTGATCTGTGTCCAGGCAGTGATGTTAACACTTTGTGCCTCTCACCTGGTCCTCCCCTCTCATTCTGTTGCTGGCAGCTCACCCTAAATTTTTTTCTGTAACTCAGAGTCATCAGAATTGCTGGCTTGTCCATTTCCAAACGTGCTGTGGTTATTTCTCAACCTCCCTTCTAGGTTTTGCAGCTGTCTCAAAGGTCAGAGGTAGGACTCTACAGGCCCTAAAGCTGCCCCACCTGTAATGATTCTTCTCTCAGTCTCTCTGCACCTCTGTGTGAAATATGTGGAAATCTATTTTTCTTCTTTTAGAGAAATTTTTTCTTGTCCAGTCAGAAAGTTGTAGGTCTACTCACTGGTAAACCCAAGGACAGGGTTAGAAGATTCCCAGTTTTGGTGCAAGAGTGGTTCAGGACTGTGCAATCAGGAATATTTACATTGTTAAACTATCCTCCCATGTGTGCCAGTGTCAGAGTTGCAGCACTTACTTTCATATGCTCTTCCTCACTGGTAGCGCAGGATGGGAGAAGGCTGGTCCCTCCAATCTAAGGGGAATTTTCTCTTGTTGTAGGACCCCATTTACTGGTATTGCTGACTTTTCATCAATGAAGAACAGAATCATTCAGCTCTGCTTGGACCTCACTACTACTGTTCAAAAGGTCAGCTGATTTCTTTTCCTCTCTGCTTTCCAAAAGGGAAGGAAAGGGGGTGTTTGAGGAAGTTATGTGCTTGCTTTGTGCTGAGTGCTGATGAAAGGCAGTTCTGGGAATGAGAGCTTACTTTTAACTTTGAACATCCCATGAAGGTCAGTTTCAGTTGTCTGTGTTTCTGAGTCGTGGGGTTTTTTTGTTGTTCCCCTTGCCCTTCAATTCAATTATCAGTTTTGGTATTGCTGGTTGTATCTTAAGTGACTGCAGATTAAAGGCTACTCTTATTTTCTTGAGCTTTACTGGAAAGAAGTCTTTGAAACAGTTGATCTGCATTTGAAGATTTTCACATTCCAAGCATGTTATCAGTGCTAACTCTAAACAAATATATGGCTCTATTGGTTTTTATACCTATGTTTGCAGACTCCATAGATCTTGTCCCATGCAGGATGTTTTAGCCATCAAATGGGGAATGCTGCATGTAATGGAAGGAGCTGCCGCCTTTAGGATATAGATCCCATTAGACTGCTACTGCCACTACTGCAAGACCAGAATATTTTTCAATTTTCTAATTAACCAGCAGTATGATGAGTGCTTGTACAGATAACAGCTAAAAGGTCATGTAGCAACTGTGGCAGTCTTGGCAGTTGACATAATTTTGCTCTCTGGATGCTGCCTGTTTTTGAGCCTGTTCTGAGAGTGTGGCACTGCTGTGGCTGTGAAGCACTGTGTGCACACTTCAGTGACTGCCACACTTACTCGTAACCATTATTCTGTGCCCATATAATGTTTGAACTCTGGAGACCCATGCCCTGTGACATGGGTGATTCCCTCTGCATGCTGAAGGGATGATGTCAGAGGACAGAAGCATCCTGAGTTGTCAAGCTGTGATGGCACCCGATGGTGTCAGTTGTGTCTTTGTGAAAGGATGGTGTCTGGGTACCCCAAGGTGCACATGCCTGCTGTTCTGTGCCCTTCCTGCTGGAGTGCTCCATGTGCAATCACACAAACTCAGTGATTTACAGCTACAGGTGTGCAGGTTGTGCAGTGGAACAGTATGTGTTTCTGGCAGCAGACGCTGTTCACCCAAGAGTGCTACAGGAGCTGAGATAGGAGATTGCTGAATGTATTAATAAAGCTGCTAAAAATGGTGTCTAATCTTTGTTAGATCAGCCTTTGATGGCAGGGGAATGGAAGTTGTGAATACAACCCTGGTCTTTTAAAACATGTCAGACTACTTCTCTGCCGATTTGATAGGAGCTATAATAAAAGATAGGGTTGATGAATATGAGTAAAGCATTAATGGGGGAAGAACCAACCAACACAGTTTCATCCTGGCACGGGGTACATATTCTAGAATAGTCTGAAGGAGTCTGCTGATGTGAAAAAGAGATAGAGTTGAAAAATCTTTGGGAGAGTTCAAAAGTATTTCTTATTAAGGTATAGACTATAGAAACAGGTGATCAGTTCTAATGGTGAAGAAGAGGCCAGAGTGGCTCTCCTGGAGCCAATGCTGCTCTGCAAAATCATAAATTATATATGAAAGCATATCATCATAAAGCAAGGCAGGAATGCAAGAAGATTCTACTTACCTTTGATGATAGCTATATAGATTCAAGGACAGGATTTTATTCCACTTAAAGTTCCATGTCAAACTTTAGGGCTGAAATAATAAACGGTATAAACAGAAATGAGTGGGAGCAGGACTTTTCAATATTGAACATTTTGGCTGCATGATGATAGATGGGATTTGCTATTGACTTGTGCAGATGTATTTAGCAGAGAAAAGCAGGGGAAAGTCCTCTACAACTTCTCCAACGTGACTCCTTCTTAAGCTTACTAAAATGCTTGGGGGTTTTCTCCCTGTAGATATTGTAAATCTTGTTTTATTATTTATATGCTGGTTTAACTTTTTTATCTGAGAATAGTATCATTCTCTAGTTTACCACTTCTTGCAGAAAACAGCGATGACTTGTAGATTTTTACATGAACTTGTTTCAGTTCAGAGACTTTTATACCTGGCCTTGTAAATAATGCCTTTTGTTCAGTCTTCTGCCCTTCAGGAATGTCCTTGATACCATATTTTTAAAAAAATCACTTTCCCTTCTGTTTTTAACAGTATGTTTTAGATCCATTTTGATGCCTGGGGCGGATGAGTACCTGAATTGGAGTTTATCAGTATAAGGCAAACATATCTGCCTGGCCTTCTGAGAATCTGATTTAATTGTGTAGGCTTCTGCTTTTCTGGAAAAGTCAGCTGCTGTAATTGAATCCCACATTCTCTTAGTTTTCAAGGATTATTATTGCTTTCTACCAGGGCCAGAAAATAGTTGCTTAACAGTCCTTTTGAGCCCTACTGGGTGAAACTAATCTGACTAATCCCTGCAGCATGAATAACTCTTTCTATTTGAGTTTAAAATGGAAGTTTTGCAGAGTTTTCAGAGATGATTTGTTTCCATGTTTATTGGTTAATGTAGGGGTTTTGTTCTTGTTTTATTTTTAGGATTGCACTGTGGCTGACATGGAAGATAAAGTCCAGACTGTGGTAAGTTTATGTTTCTGTTGAAACTCAGCTGTCTGCATTCACATTCATCTCGGTTGTTTCTATGCTGGCTGTATTGACAACAGATTTGCAGTCCCAAATGAACAAATAAATATTACTGTGACTTGTTTTATGCATATTCTTTACTGTAGAGGAAATAACTGAAATTTCAGCAGATGAATTGTGTGCAGTGATAGCATGGAGTCAAGTATTCCTTAAAGTTGCATTACACAGCTATATTTCCAAGAGAATTTAACCTCGAATTTTCAAGGGAGGACTAGTACTGTAAAATGGTCGCAAGCTAAATAAACCAATTATGCTTGTGAAGCGCCTTATTTTGCTTCTTCATGTAAAAGAACTGCCCTGCCACAGAACTGAAGCTCTGGCTCTGTGCTTGATCTTGAGTTTCTAGGGTTGTTTGAATCAGCCTTGTGACCAAACGCAGGGTGTAATGGAATGCTTTTTATATTTTGTAACAGTTAATCATCGCTTCCTGCTTTTGACATGAACCAGGCTGTGCTATTTGATAAGGCCTTCCGGTAGCTCATAGATTCTTAGGAATTTAGTAGCACAATAACTAAAAATAATTTTGTTCATAAATAATGAGACCATGTAAAAGGGAGTTTTCTGCATCTTTCTTTTTCCATTTGTGCACACCCACACTGGAAGTAGGTATTGTTGTTTGGAATTCCCTTGTTTGAGCAGTTCCTCACATTCACACTTAAACATTGTTTTGATTTATTTTATTGCTGCTCTATAAATCTGACGTAAAACGAAACAGAAAACGTTGGAGCTATTGTTTCCAGGGACCATTTTAATCCAAACCAATGTCTTCCTATGACATAATTCCCCCTGCCCCCCATTCTGTAATTTCATGTGTCTACTTTGACTGAAGGGTTCAAGCCTCTTGTGAAAGGTTAGTTACCTTTCAGGTTTGCAAACTGTTTATACCTAACTACTGTACTGTGTACTAATCTTCTCTCCCCTCTCCTTTAAGATTTTGTAACCTACTTTGAGTGTCAGCCTTGCTTCATTTGATGTCAAGGCAGAGAACGCAGTGGGACATAATGAAATTTGTGAGTGTAGAGAGAACACAGATTTTTAAACCTTTTTTTCCTTCTTTTTTTTCATGTTTAATTAGGCATTCTGGTAGTTACATGCCATTCTGCCTCCAACTTTACTGACACACACGCCAAGGTCAGAATTAGCCTTTAGTTATAATGTTGGCTTAGGATCAGTTATGTTTTGGTCAAAAGGAAATATGAATCTTGCCTATGTAAGCATTCCAGAAGAGATCAGTTCAGAGGCACAGTGGAGTACTGAAGAAGCACTTATGTGCTGGATGGTCCTACCTTATACTGTAAGGCTTTGTGGAGACATCATTTTTTGTGATACATGGCCAGTTGTATTCTTATGGAAGAAGTACAGAACAACATGAAAAGCTGTCAATTGTTCCCACAAGAAATCATCAAAATGTTTCAATATTTTAATGAGTTCTATTTTGGTTAAAGCAAACAAACCCCAAACCCAATTTTTTTGCTGTATTTTGTGTGTTTATTTTCTCAGACAGAGGATGTGTCAGGATCTGTTAGTGATGGTAAGGTGGCACTAATGGAAATAGGTTGTTTCTGTGTTGCAGTAAGGACGTAAACATGCTGTGGAATAGATCTGTACAAATGAATCTTCTATTTCAGTGATTTTAGAACTCATTTCCTTTACATCTTTTGAAAACTGAAAGAAGAAGAAGCTAGGAGAGAGTTTTCCTGACTGTTTTTTGTATGTTCTCATTGCAGGCCAAGACTCTAAATGGCATTTGTGATAAAGCCATCCGATCAACTACAGACCCACTGATGAGCCAGTGTGCCTGTCTGGAGGAGGTTCATTTAACCAACATTAAACCTGGGGAAGGCCTGGTAAGAAGCAATTCTGGAATGTCCTGATGTTCCCAGTATTTAATAGGTAGCCCTGTGAGGCAATGCAAGTGTTTATTTATAATAAGGTGTTTCAAAAACCAATAATAACCTGCGAGGAAAACGAAAAGGCATGAGAAGGAATCCTAAAGGTCAATTTTTAGGTGGTGTGCTGAGGTAGCTGCCAGGGACAGATATGCACATTAATAGGCTGGATCCCAAATATAATTTCTGATTCTAAATTGTTGAAGATTTGTTTGTTAACCAGGATATTAGAGAATTTACAAATGCTTGTGGAACTAGCATTCTGGTTACCGTAGCCACTTTTTTTTTCTAGGGGGGCTGGGAGAGGGAGAAGGCAATGAGAAATGATCTTTGTGTTTTAAAAGATGCTTTTTAATGTGTGTTTATAGCAAGATTGAGATGAATGGGAGAATTTTGGAGGTTTACTGTTAGCAGGAAAAATATAATTTTCTAACTGTTTGGTGGCCATGTCTTGTTACTGACTCTTGTTTGTTCAATGGATTCTGCTTAGCTGAGTGGTGGTTATGAGAAACTTAATTTGAAATCTTGGTTGATTTTCTGTCTAGGGAACAGATGTGTTGGAATGAGTTGGAGGGAATTTAAATTGTTATGTGCATTTGTATTCACTCCTAGCCCTGAAGGCAGGAGAAATAAACATTTTTAGAGAAGGCTGCACAGTCTTACTGTGCTATATAGTTTTACCTAGACCAGTGGATTTGACTGAATCAGTCCTACATTCTTGCAGTTATGGGAACCTCTTTGTTAATGCACAAGCTACATCGAAGCAGTCAGTCTAGCTTGGCCTAAGTAAGAAACAAGGAGGTGGGTGCACCCAATTGAATACTGACAGGAAAACAGGCAGGGAATTGGCTGGAGAGGAAGGGTCAAAAAGATCATCTATTTTTCCACCTACTTTTAAAGCAAGTGTGGTAACTTCAGGCAGCTAAGCTGCTTTCAGCTTGTGAGTAACATCCAATTCTTCTCAGTGTGAGTGTTTCTAACAGCAGATATAGAAAGGAAAAGTAGTTATGTATTTGTTCATAAATGATGAAATCAATATGCTGGTCATCTCTTGTGGGAAACCTATGTAATTATTAGTTAATTGCCTGTTTGTGACTTTTAATTCGGTGCTCTTACAGTCAACAGCCACTTCATCAAGTTTGTCCTCGTGTTCACACTCAACATTAGCATACAGAGCCACAAATACTCTGCTGGAACTTTTAGTGCTTGTGTAAGCATCGTGGATATGAAGCTGTTTGTGTATTGACTTACCAAGAGAAGCTGTAAAAGAACATGTCAGCAATACTTGTAGCCCACCTGTGTGAGTCTGATCTGTTTGGAGAGAACTGGTGGCCACCTAGTAAAACCTGTAATTCTCCAGAGCAGGCTGGGTAGTAAGGAAATAAAGTTCTGTTCAAGGCCAAGGACTGACAAGGCAGCAAAACCAGCAGTGTTTGGTATTACCAACCAGAGAGCGTTTCTAAGTCTCATTCCATACACTAGGTGTTTTAAGTCATTATAAATATTATGATAAATTACACTAAAAGTGATCTGTGAAGAAGTTCAGAGTATTGTAATATGAGACCGTACACTTTTCTAGGGAGAATATATGAACTGTTAACTGGTTTTAATAATGTTTAGAGTCTGTTGTCAGCAGTGTTTTAATCAGATAAGTTATGTGGTTTGTTTTGCCTTTAAACTTGTTTTTCATTTTTTCCTTATATTTAGGGAATGTACATCAAATCAACTTATGATGGATTGCATGTAATTACTGGAACTACAGAAAACGTAAGTGAAGCAAATGTAGATGATCTCGGACATCAGCTTTCATTGAGTTAGTTCAACTTTTTGTTGTTTTAGACATAACTTGCATGGCACTACTGCTTTAAACACCACGTGATCCATCCATCGTTTGTTTATGCACAGTTTGCAAATATTTTGTGCCTACATGTTTCACTGTTAGTCTGATTAAACCAGTTTCTGCAAGTACACAAATCAGTTCAAATGCTTGGCATTAAAGTAATTGCTTTAATATGTTACTGTATCTGCTGGTCTGAGCTCTTATGGTGTCTTGCTTAACAAAGTCTTGGATGTATTTGCTCTCCACTGGCAAAGGCAATCTCCCCTAGTGGGAGCATTTAGGTGGTAGTGGGCTAAATTCAGTAAGGAGTAATGAAATCAGTGAGCTGTTCCGTGACAAAATTACCTTGCAGAGTGAAAAGACTATGAACAAGTAAGACTTTAAGAGTGGTCAGCTGGGAGGAAGTATTTGGCAAGAGAGGCAACTAGTTTTTACTGCAGGTGGTTCCTTGTTTTATTTGTACACTGAGTCCTTTGTAGCTGTGAGTTTATTGAAGGCTTCTGGGCAGCCCTTGAAGGAGTGGACCTCTAGCCAGCAGCTGAGGCTGGCAGGTGATGCTGTGGTGTTTTCAAACAGGCTACTACTGTCCAGGAGCAGTGACTGAAAGAAAAAAAGAGCAGACAAACTTGGCTTTTGCAGCAATGCTCTGGAGTTTTTTTGTTGTTTTTTTTTTTTTTTGTGAATAGGAAAGAACCAGAAATTCTAATTGTTCCCCTGCCAGGTCCAGGGACCAGGCAGGAGAGGGTGGAAATCTCTGCTTGCAGTTCAGAGTGCAGAGTGAAAGCTTCTTTTGCTTTGATACTATTGTCCTGGCATAACTCCGTATAGGATCTGCCACAGAGACCACTTCTACTTTGTGGTGGTGTGGTATCATTTAGATGACCCAGCTTCAATTTTCTTGCCAGATGTGGAATGGTATTTTAGTAGCTATCCCCAGGAACTGGAGTATGGGAGTGCAATGGAATTGACAGTACTGAACAATGGAAGAACTGGGGAAGTCCATTTGGTATGAATCAGCCAAGAGGATTCCTGCCATCCTACGTGACTTTGCATGCCACGTTCGCCTAGAGCTAAACTTTGCTCTTTCCTTTGTTCTCATGATGTGATCCCAGTGCTGTCACCTGTCACTTGCTGCAGGAGTTCTCTGTGCAAGGGTCCCCTAGCCTCCCTCAGATGAGCTGTTGGTTGTCCAAAGGACAGCTTGAAATGAACTTAGTTTTTCACAAACTTGACTCTGGCCCAGCATTTTTTCATGATCTTGGTTGACTCCTATATATGCAGCTTTCGCTGAGGCATTTCCTCTCAGAGGAAGCAAGAAGACAATGAAGAAACGGGGTTACTTGTGATAGCTGGAGCCTCCCACAAATTCCCCATGTTTTGTTCCTTTGTTGCACTGTTTATTCTTACAGTTCCTTCTCAAAACCAAGTTACTTGAGGTCTAAAGGTGTGATGAGGTGGAGAAGGGAGTCCTTAATCCCAGTGCTTAGTTCTGGGGTCACTAGGAAGAGCTGGCCTGCTGCCTGGTTACTCATGGGGTGGGGGGAGTGGGAGGAGTTGCTGTCCTGTGTCCAGGGTGCAGCATGCACCAAGGTATCATGTCTGTGTGCTTTGGGTGTTGGCAAGGCTAGTACGAGTTGGTGTATTATAGCAGTTAGAGTGTTTTTAATAACTGCAGCAAAGGCTGGTGCATTGCACCAGCTGTTGATAAATCTAAATATTGACATATTTATCCGTTTCTTGCTAATGGCTCCCCAGAGCTTAGGTTTTGTTCCAAGAAGATTGTGTTTTAAAGTGTACTATTATTAGATAGGTATTTGAAAAATACCTGTCTATGCAAATATTTTTATCTGCTGACTTTGGTGATTCAGGCAGGCAGTTTCACATTAAAGTCAGAAGCTTTTGTTTACATTGGGAAAGTGCAAAGAATCTATCTTGTGGGTTGGAGGAGTTTTGGTCCTTTGTTTTGTACATTCAAAGCCTTAATGTTTTTTTTAAATAAATACACATTTATTTAAAAGCTGTTTGAGGTGGTTTTGTGTTAGGCCAGAAATCCTCATCAGTCGTCTTCCATGACTGTCTAAAACTATAGTGCAAACTGGAGGGAACAGGAAAGTGGAGGTTGCCCCATGACTTATGTACAATTTGGCCTGTAACAGATGGAGGCTATGCCTTCTCTCTCCACCTTTAGTTCCTCTAGTATAAGAATAAATAATTTGGTTAATTCATTTACATTTCTCAAGTCATCAGCAGATGTGAAAATTATGTATAATGAAGAGCGTTGCTCATGCAACCTTTGACTTAGGTTGGTGGGAGTTGTTCTGGGAGGGAGGGAGACCTGCTGAAGCACATGACTCTTGTTTTTCTCTTTTCAGTCCCCTGCTGATCGCTCCCAGAAGATTCACGCTGGTGATGAAGTGATCCAGGTTAATCGGCAAACTGTGGTGAGTAACTTGCAGCATTACAGACCTTCCCTTGTGCTTGCTCTGCACCACAGGGGCTGAATGGATGGGGTCAGGAGACAGTTCTGGTGTTTTCCTGGTGAAATGTCTGAGGCTTTTGAACATTTTATTTTCAAGGCAAATTTTATTCTTTGCAATATTTTGATAAAATAAATATACAATATTTATATTTAATGTTTTATGCATTGTATGAAAATATTTCATGTTGCGTTTAAGACCTGTTTTAAAATGCCTTGTTACAATCCACTGAAATGCAGATAAAGAGCTTTAAAAAGCCCCCCCCCCAATAATTTGCCAATGGTTGTCCAATCATTTGCATCTGGGAACCTGATGAAAATGATTAAATTTTTGATTAGCACATTAATCAACGCCTTTCAGTGTGAGAAAGAAACATGGCAAAAGTAGCTCATTGTGAATCCCTGTGTTTGTCAATTTGAGCATATCCGTGCTAGGACTGGAACTGAGGTATAAAGAGCACTGCTTGATATCTCAGTATTTAGTCTACAGCTTAAGTAGAGAACTTGGAAAGAAACTGAAGAACCTTGCGAAAAAAGAGCTTTCCAATTATTAAAACATTCTTAGGATGGCTTTTTTGGATCTCTTATCTTCTAGGTTTGTGTCAAAACAAAACAGTCTGACTTGGGGGATTTGGGTTTTTCTTGTTTGTTTGCTTTCAGAAAAGAAATGCTAAATAAAATATGTCTTTATTCTCTCCCAGGTTGGATGGCAACTAAAAAATCTGGTGGCAAAGTTGCGAGAGAATCCTGCTGGAGTTAGGCTGCTGCTTAAGAAACGTCCTACTGGCTCTTTTCATTTCACTCCTGCTCCACTGAAGAACCTGCGCTGGAAACCACCCTTGGTGCAGGTGAGAGCCTGCCAGCTCCACTCTCATCTCAGGATGGGAATGCCTTTGCAGCTAGAGAACAGGAGATATCCCAGAAATGCCCCAAAATACTCATGTTTGAGTATAGTCAAGGCAGGTTAGGTGAAATGGCTGTCCTCCTATGGTTCCTAGATAAAAGGGAAAATGTTCTTCTCTTTTTCTTTTTTTATCAGTCTGTGTGTCACTGGGGGACCTTATCTGAGGCAAAACTGCTGATATGTATGGAATTCATCAGCCTGCAGGAATAAATAAATGCTTTCTCTGTTTATTACAGTAATGTTTTTTCTGAAATAACTTAAGATTATTCCAAATATTTTTCCTCCTTTTAGTCTAGTGAAGGGTGAGAAAGAGTTTTTTTTTTCCAAGAAATTATTTAAACTATTATTATTTAAATAAGATTTGGTTGTTGGGCAATTCACAGATTGGGTTCTAAGCAGACAGAGAAAATGATGTTAGTAATTCTTAGATAACCAAGTTGAGGAATGGCTTGTTGTATTAGGAAACTTAGAGCTTAATGCTTGCAGGGGCAAACAACCTAACTGAATTTAAATTAATTATCTGAAATTAATAAAATCAGGGAGAGTTCCCCCTCTTCCTCCTGTTCTGATACAGGTCTCCCTACAGCTGTGGGGATAATTGAAACCTGTGAAATGCTGGTGGCTATCACAAGTCTCCATGAAGGCAGATTTCTCTCAAAATGGATGAAGATGTATACTTGACTACTTGTTCATCCTTCCTTTCACCAATGCGTGTGTCCTGTTTTTGTGGCATCGTGCCTGACATGTTCTACCAGTGTGAAGAGCTGAGGTGGGCTGGCTTATAGGCTATGCCCAGCAGTGTTTCCTTGGGCGAGGGAGTGATTGGAGAAGAAAGGTCTTAGAAACCTTTTCTCTCCTGTAGGCAGACAGGAACCTGGAAAGATGCTGAGAATATATAGAAGTGAGCCGCAAAGATGAGCAATGCCAAATCTATTTTTAATTTGCTTCCTTGGCCCTAGTTATATCCATTGATCCAGTCTATGGTGAACTACTATATTCTTGTCTGTGCCTCAGGCACTGGAGTGTGTGGAATAAAGGTAGCATATGCCAGCTTCACAAGGCTCATTAATCATATCTGTATTTAACAAATTCCATTATTTTAATGCATCTAAAAATAGAAGAGGGGGTTTTGTCTCAGTTGCTTTTTTTGTCTGTGGAATTTACAGGAAAAAAAGAACTGGAAAGAGCAAAATATTCTTGAGCAATGCATTACCCATGATAGGACTTCTGTGGGAGGGCCTGTACCGCTAGCCAAGACCGGGGGTGGAGGAAAGTGTGGATTCTAAGAGTTTTTAAAGTGTTCGTACATCACAGAGATAGTAGTTCACTAGGGGATGAAAATGGTGTTATTGATTATTATCTTTTTGTGTGTGATAAATGAATGCTCAGATGTTTGATAGCTGTTTAACGTTTCAGACCAGTCCTCCACCAGCTTCGACTCAGTCACCAGAAAGCACCGTGGATACCTCCCTGAAGAAGGAGAAGCCAGCCATTTTGGATCTGTACATACCCCCTCCACCAGCTGTTCCGTATTCTCCTCGGTATGCAAACAAACACTGAACAGAAACCTTCACTGCACTTGTTTCTGAGCTGGCTTGCTGTTAGAGCTCTGTGCAGATCAGATTGAGGAAGCTGCAAATCTCAGACTTTCTTCTAGCTGCCTAAATGAGTTGGATCACGTAAACTTATGCTTAAATGCGATACTACCAGGATTGTAACAGATTTTATTACTGGAAGATTATTGTGTGCCACAAAGTTGTTCCCAGAACACAAACCGATGTCGTCTCTGGTTTTGCTGAGGAGTTATGTTTCTGACACTGTTTAAATCCAGCTGCACACAGCAAGAAGTAATTTTTGTCCCTAACATTTTTCACTGTTGGATTTTTTTCTTGTTTAGCAAGTTGAGTAACTGTTGTGGGAGTTAGGGTAGAAAAGAATGTCATGTTAAATGACGCCTATCACGTTAAATTTTTAAACTTGCAAGTTGTTTAAAACAAATATGTTCCCACTGAAGGGAAGGGAGAGGCAATACATCAACTTTTATTTTTTTATCCTGTGGTGTAAGCTATAAAAATGCAGACCCGTGTGCACAGTGGGAGGGGGAGTTATGTATATGGTAAGGCTGACTGTTGTTTGTTCTCAAGTCAATGTTGACTCATGCCAGAACTCTGCCAGCTGATCTGGGAATGTGATGGAAAAAAAGGTTTTCAGGCAAGATGTGGAAGGCAGGCATGCTTCCTGGCCTTCCCTGACATTTTAGGTTACATGTAGATAGCCCAGCACAGAAACTGTGGCCTTTTGCTGCAGGCCTTGTGGGTGGGCACTTGCCTCCTGTCATGTAAGGGCTGAGACAGAGACAGAGGTTGTATTACTGCAGTTTTTGGGGCAGGACTGGGAGGGGGGCTCGCTTAGGTAGGGTCTCTTTACTGAAGTTGGACTCACCTTGACCTGCTCTTGCCTTGCTTTTGTGGTTACACATGCTCAGTTCTTATTTAAAGATTTGGGGTTTTGTAAATCTTTTGGCATAATAACAAGCATATAGATTTAGTAGATGAATGCCTGTGTCATTTCTTCAAAGCATTAAATTTCAAGCACATTGGTGAATTATGTCCATGTGCTCAATTTGTTTATCTTTTCTAAAGAGACACAAAATTATATCCAGCTTCAAATGCCTTTAGACCTGAATCCCTGTTAAAAAGAATAGAAATTGCAATACGAGCTGTAAAACTTGTCCTGGATGATGTGTGGAAAGGGAAAGGCATCCTGACTTTGACTTTTAAACAAAGCAAATGTGAGAAGGTATGGCAGGCAGGAAGAGGAGAAAGGACAATTCTTCTGCATTCTGTTTGGCCATTTATTTTGACCTCTGCATGTTTTGTTTTTCTCTTGAAATTGTGGTGCATTTGTGTGATGGTTATTCCCCTTCATCATCCTGTTCTCTTCCCTTACTGGCACAGATCTCCTCTGCCCCACACTGGGAGTCACAGGCCAGTGTTTGGTTTCCCTCCCCATGACACAGTCTCCACATGGTGGTGGTGTAGGAGAACTCTCCACGTACATACATTTGTGGTATAACACTTGAGTGCAATTTTTGGTCTCTGCATGTCCATAAATAGCTCCTTCTTATTCACTGAGCTGTAGCATTGTTCTTGCTGGAGAGCTGGACAAATGGGATGTGTTGTCCAGGGCCTGCTATGAATACTGGGGTATATGTGTGCTTAGACAGTCAGCTATGTGTTTTTATGCCTGACTTGGCTAATGGTTGCTTCAAGCAGTAAGATTGTAACATGTAGGAAGGGGAAAAAAACCTCCAGGCAAATCTTAACTTGAAGGGTAGCTTCTCTTCCAAAAGTACTTGCAGAATTTAATCAAAATCATATATGTATATATAGATCTATAAAAGACACCATGAATCTGTTACTGAAACTCTCAAGGAAGGAGAGAGAAGGTGGTAAATATTCAGTGACAGTTATTGGACTCCTACAATGACTGAAAGGCAGAGTCCCTCAGATGGAGGTAATAGGTGTTACCATTACACGTACAGAGATGGATAAATTTATGAAGCACTTCCAAGTCACAACTGTGTACTGAGCAGGCAGTGAATCACGGGCTTTGATGCCCTCAGGACATAAAGGTCTCATTTATCAAAATCTTTTGGAGGAGTGGAACCTCTGAATTTCTCAGTGTCTTAAATTACTGGCACGTTAAGAGTGAATTAGCATGAGGGGGGATAGCTTTATTGTCTCCTTGTTAAATATAATGAAGTCTTCTATCACCTGACTTATTTGGGGTTTTTTTCCAGCTTGTTTGCAGCATAATGCCAGTTGTCATGAGCATGACTTGCTGCTAGGAGCATCTTTCAAACCTACTCATGTCTGTAGCTTTAAACTCTTTCAAGGCACTAACTGAAGTGACATGTCTTTTCAGAGATGAAAAGGGGAGCTTTGTGTATGGAGGAGGCAGCAAACGCAGTCAGCCACTAACTGGGTCCAAGGGCGCTGAGTCTCCCAATTCATTTCTGGATCAGGAGAGCCGAAGGCGAAGGTTTACTATTGCTGATTCAGATCAGCTGCCAGGGTATCCCATGGAAGTAAATATCCTACCAGCCAAGATGAGAGAGAAAACACAGTCCTATGGTGAGTTCATTCCTCTCTTATTATCACTGTTGTGATAAGGGAATTGATCAGTGAAATGATTTGTGTTAGAAAACTGCTCATCAGACTTGATTGATATTAAGGCCATTTGTACAAACTGTGAATGTGAAATTCTACATCTGAAATAATTTCTCTTAAACTCTGTTATTTCTGTAATGAATATAATTCAGCTGGGGCCTGCTGCTACAGAACACCATTTCCACATGTGTTTTGGTTGTAACATTATGTCCACTCCTGCTCTAAATGAGCAAGAGGGCAGCTGTTTAATCTCAGCACACTGATTTCTTATATATCACCAGTGGAAGTCTCTTTAAATATTATTTTTTTTTTCTGCAATTTGAACTCCTTATTGCTTATCTCTCCCTTTGTTTAGCTGGGAAAAGCAAAAAAAAATTGGTTTCTTCAACTTTATGTAACTCCTCATAACCTTCTGTGTTATCTCTAGGAAAACCTCGTCCTTTGTCAATGCCTGCTGATGGAAGCTGGGTGGGAGCTGCAGAACCCTTCTCTAGGCAACGAGGATCAGGGAGAAAAGGTAAGGTTTTAGGTATTGTCCCTCATTCTCGTCCTTTCCAAAATTTCCTTGGGGTGAACTACAGGAAAGTGTTTAAATTTGGAATAAAGGATTATGGTTTGCACTTTGTTTGAACTGATGCAAGGTGACCATTGTTTGGTTTAGCAGGAATGCCAGATGGTAACTGTGAAATTTCTGAGGCCGTTCAGTGATGGGACTCAAGTCTTCTGCCTTAGACTTATAGTGAGCGTTAAAAGTTAGCTAGAATGATCTGCTAGGGCAGATCTGTACTTGTGACTTTATAGCACAGGTTTACCGTTTTGGTCTTGCACACAGTCCTCTCCCTTTCTACTGCATTTAATATTGATCATGAAACTACTTTTTGTTAAGTCTTTGTTTAGCTTACTGTGGAGGCTATTGAAGAAACAAACTTGTTCACAAAATGTAAAATGTAGGGCCTTTTAGGAGCTGCTTTTTACTGCTACTGCTGTTAGAAAGGAGCATATTCTGCAGGCATCACTGAATGGGAGAGAGACAGAAGCTCATAACATTTTGTGTTCGGTTGGATGGCTTTTTTTACTTCCCACACTGTCCTCTTCCCACCCTCTTTTGCATCTGAAAGACTACTTGAGTCCTGTTAGAGTGGGAAATAAGGATGACTAGTTTATTCTTGGAATCAGTTATGAAAGCTGATGTCTCATTCTAGGTGAAATCAAAGCTGGATTCTATTATTATCATGTAAAAGTAGAAGTTGATAATGAGAAGCATCAACCTGGAGGGATACTAAGAGAGTGATCACCAGGTGGCAGGGCTGGTTTTTGTGTGTATGGTTTTTTGTTTGGTTTTACCCTTGGTTTTGTGTTGCCTTTTTTTTTTGATGCTTGAAATGTACCTAAGTGCTGCAGGCTAGTGTTTAGGCTGTGTTGGGTCAGAACCAAAGGCCTGCCTAGTCCAGTAGGATGTCATTAGCAGCAGCTGCCTTGGTCAGGTGTCTAGGGAAGAGTAAAAACAGAGAAAGCATCACAAATCACTGGTCAAAACCTGGGAGGGAAGTGTTTACATCTTCACCTGCAAAATTAATTTCTCTTGTCCAAAGTCATATTAGTAGCTTTCAAGTTACTCATGAGTTATATTGAGAGGTTTATGGATTCAACTCTGGTCTCTTCAGCATTTTGAATAACACTTTAGAAGAGGTTTTGTTACATCTCACCTATGATAATGATTTGCATGAAAGTAGTCTGTATCAGCATTTTTGGTGTGTGTGAATCTGGAATATAACAGTGAAATGGTATATTCTCTGTGTATGGATTTATTTCATTATTTGTGTTACTTAAACATTAAAGATGTTAAAGATTAGAGATCACAGCAAAAAGCTGTGAATCCATTCATAGCTTCTTGTGTCCAGGAGTTTTATAAGCAAAATCCCAGATCTAGGTATTTGAAGTGTAACCAGAATACTTTTATAAAAATAGAAAATGTTAATGGAGGGTTTTGAAGTCAGCAATAATTGGTTTTCCTCCTCCTGTTTGTGCAGGTGAAGATGTCCTCTGCAGGTACTTCAGCAATGAAAGGATACCCCCAATCGTTGAGGAAAGCCCCTCCACGCAGCCCCCGCTCTCCAGGCCAGTGTCTGACAAGCAGTTAGCGAGGGGAACGGATTATATTCGAGGCAGCAGGTGTTTTATGAATACAGACCTCCACAACAGTGCAACAATTCCTTTTCAAGAGGAAGGTGCTAAAAAATCATCTGTTACATCATCCACGAAATCCGCCTCGGCAGAGCCCTCGCTGCTGGTCAATTTGATCACGAGACTGAAGTTGTTGACTCATTGACTTGTCCCCAGTGCTGTTACCAAGTGCCTTTGCTCGTTGGTCAGACTTCTCTACTTTGCAGCTTCACTGACACACAGTGACTAATGCAGTTTTCTTTTCCTGGAGAATCTTACACTTTTGCCTTTTTGTTTGTCATTTTTGATGGATCAGAGAGTTTCACAGTGTAAGGAGGGGAGAAAGATAAAGTTCCTCTTCCTGGCCAAAAACTGAAGGCGTTTATTCCTCTGGAACTGAGTAAAATTTCAGTGAGGTAGAGGCCACACATGACCTGGAAAATACGTAGTGACTCAGAGGAAAGCATTGCATTACTGTGAAGTCTAGGGGCACTTTAGTTGTCTGAATGCTCAGAGGCTGGTGCAACTGGCAGGGTGTCAGAGTATGCAGAGCTCACAGAAGTTGTCATTCTTCTGGCTGGGAAAATGAGCAGGGAAGCAGCAGTTTCATGCAACTAGGTGATGCTGTTTCAAGTACTGCATGAGATCAACCTTGTGAAGAAGAAGTAGTAGGGTTACTGTTCTTTCTCTGATATCCAGAGTTCCTATGAAGTCTTAGGAAGAGAGTTCTCTTATTCAGAGATTTTAGGATGTTGGACTACTTTAATTATAGATCAATCCAACCTTATATATATAATCTATTTTCTTGAAATCACAGTACAAATAAGGAGCGCTGAACAACTGCAGTGCTCATCTGTGAAGGTATGTGGATTGCTACAACATGCCAAGGAAATGCATCTGTAGAGGTGGTGAAAGAATATATATATTTTTTCCTTAATTGTTTAAGAATGACTTGCTGTTAACCAAAGTAACCTGTTAAAGACAGTCCTGTTGGACTTATGAGAACTTTTACAGTGGTTCAGTTTTTGAATGATGTGTTGTTTTTATGAAAAATATGTGCTATCATACACTACAATTGTAAGACATCTTGCTATTTTCTATATAGCTCTAATTTTTACCCCTCCAGAATTTTAAAGTAGCATTGAGTATTTTGGGAGAAAAATAAAACTTGTTTAACAAAAGAGGAGCATATTAAAGAGGTATTGTTTAAGAAGGAATGTACATAAGATTGTTAGTATGCAAACAGTTGTGTTTAAAGTTATTTAAATGTTAAATATAGTTGTATATATTTTTACGTTTAAACAGATAGAGTTTGTACCTTCCTGTATTGAAGTATTGGGCACAGCTTAGTCAAATGAAAAGAAAATAAGATTTCATATTACCTTCTAATTATAAGACTAACTATTTTTGTAGATGCCAACAGCCTCTGCTCTTTTGGTCTTGCTGAAAAGAAGGATTTATATTTAATAATTGGTGGGGAAAGAGGGAAGTTAAATGCTAGTTTGCACTTAGGACTGGGGCAGGAATCACATGTAATAACAGGATATTAAAAACACTGTAATTCTGTCTGTGAAGATGTCACCATTCTGCTGCAACAAGCTGATGAAGTTGTGCTACAGCCCCACAGAGAAAGACAGGGTGTTTCATTCACTTCTCAATTAATTGTTTGATTGTGACTCACTGATGACTAGGGAGGCTAGTTTGGGCCTTTCTGATCAAAGCAGATATATCTGTCTTCTGCCACTCTCCTCCACTCCCTGAGATGGCAGTCTGTACTAGAGATGTGAACTGCTGCTGTGTTTGCAGCTGAACCCTACAGCAGTTTGGTCCTGCCTCCAAGAAAAGGGCTGAAACTGCCATGTTATTGGCTCTGTGGTGTAGTATAGTCCAGCCTCAAAAAGGCTGAACTGTTCTGAAGGTGTTGTCTAAACAAGACTTTTAAAATGGAAATTCTGCTCCTCTTCAATGTCATGTTTTCTGTACATTAAAAATGAATGGGGGCCATCATGCTTAACCTCTTATTGTGTATAGTGAATATAGAGGATGCTCTACACTTTAGGGGTAAAAAAAAAAGTACCACAGATCTAGGAGTAATTCACAGCTGATACCCTTCTGGCTTAACCTGCAAAAAATTCTATTATGCAAAAATCTCGTCTCTTGATGTTGAAGGTACGTGTATCTATCCAATCAAAAACTGTATCTAGGCTGACCTCCCTAATGAGTACCTTGTGCATTTCCAGATACCCTAACGTGCTACTGGAAATGCACAAGGTACTCCACAATACTCTAAATACACTGTCATGGTGGCAAAACAATGCAGGTAATTGGAAAAGATCGTAAACCCCACAAAACCAGAAAATAATATTTAATACTCATGCATACATGTATAGGTGAGGATCATGCACTTTTCAGATATTGAGCAGGCTTCTGTTGTAGTCTGTAGAATATGTAAAAGCCTATACCTTTGTTTTCTCTTACATAACCATTGCAAAAAAAAAAAATCTGACTTTGGATGGTAATGTGTGAGAGGAAATAAGACATAAAAATGGACACTAAATGGCTTGTAGAGACAGAGTGCAGGGCAGTTCTCCAAGCCGTGTGTTTCCTCTAGTATTATGGACAAGTAAATTAATCAGTGTTTGAATTCTGAATGACCAACAGAGGTGGACACAGTACTGAGAGTATTATACTAATTTTGTGCT
Organism: Rhabdornis inornatus; assembly: GCA_013397075.1. Classification (NCBI taxonomy): domain Eukaryota; kingdom Metazoa; phylum Chordata; class Aves; order Passeriformes; family Rhabdornithidae; genus Rhabdornis; species Rhabdornis inornatus. Next base: position 3,186,102 of record VWZS01003477.1, read on the forward strand.
AATCAATGAGCCGGTAACTTTTCCTTCCTCATAAGCAGGGCTTGTTTTAAAAACAACATGCTCCATGCTCTTAGTGCTTATTGAACAGAAAGGAGAGAAAGTAAAAATCCAAAACTTAACCAAACCAGGAGACAGATGGAGAAGACTAGCTTTATAGTTGTAGAGGAAAAAGAATTTTCTGCTTGCATAAATGTTTCTTTAGTCCAAATCTTGTGTTCTGTTTTATTACACTGCCACCAGGTAGTCTTCACAAACTGCTCTATACCTGAATAGAGTAAGTTAAACCCCTCATCAGGCTTTAATTTACATCTTGACAAATTCAGTTCAAATCTTTTTTTTGCAGGTTTTACTTCCCTAGGAGCTTTCTTGCATTCATCATTCAATTTTTGGAATATCTTACACATTATCTGGGCAGGAAGGCTTTCATGTGCATGCATTCTCAGAAATGCCTTTGCCAGCAGGATTGCTGTCTTGGAGGAGTGTGAATGTTGGCTTCTGCTTGTGTTTTCTGCACTAAAATATTCATCCCCCAATTTCCACCATGCATCCTAGTGCACCATCTCAAAGTGTGAGATTGAAATGCTCATGGGCAATTGGGAAGAAATGTTGTGTCCTTTGGAGAAACCTTTGTTCTGCTGTTCAGCTGTGGCTTCTTTCTTCTCTGTAGCCTGAGCTTCACACATGCTGTGGTTATGGAGCACGTGTTCTTTGTGGCCATCACATAGGAATGCTTTTGTCTCCTTGCAGGCTGTAAGGTTTTTATAATGGACAAGAGCTCTTGAGGAAGCCACTGACTTAACTCGGCGATTCACTTAAGATGTGGAAAGAGCACTCCAAAAAAAACTCAGTTTGGAAAATGAAAAAAGAGGGGTGTGGCTAAGCTAAATGTATGGGTCTGTGTTGTGTCGAATGCTGCTTCAGCTGTGTGGCAGTAACTCTGCAGAGAAAGCACCCCACACAACTGCAGCATGCACATTTATTTCTACTGCTGCATTTGTATGATGCTAGAACATGAAGCAAAGGCAGTCTTTCAAAGCAGTTATATGTAGTTCCACACACCACACTTGAGCTGTAAGATGTATGACAAAAGCAGTCAAGAGCTGCTATTAGTGTGTAATTTCACTAAATACTTCTGTGTGTGCTGCTGCTGCATCAGTTTAAAATAGTAACATCTCTTTATCCTGCACAATGCAAGTCCCTAACCATCAGTCTTGTCTTCCTTTGTGATAGTAGCTACTGCTGCTAAGATTTTTGTCATTCCCATGGGGCCTCATGCAGGGTCCAAAAGCTTAGTTAGTTTGGGTTATTCTGGACTTTGTCCAAAAGTGAAAAGTCAAATTTAAAAGCAATATTACTGCTCCAACATCACTTAGAATTGGGATTTTTTTGTTTTTAATGCATACTAAATATGAAACAGGCAGGAGTTGTCTGTTGCACATACTTTGCCAGTGGAAGAAAAAATGAGGATTACATACTCAGTGGAGGAAAAAACCCCAGACATTTGGGTGTCCTCCAGTTCCTGCCAGTGGGAGAAACATGTTTGTTTTAGCATGACATAGAATAGATGTAAACATTTCTTTTTAAACCTCCCTGTGTGGTCACCTCAGTTTTTTAGAATGATGTAAGCCACTGACTTTCTCCCTTAAGTGGTTATGGAGTTACCCAATATATTTTTTTGGGAGAGGGCAAAGATGTCTTAGGCAATTATGTGATTAACAGAATATGGAGACAGAGTAATTAAGCATAAAATAAGTGCCAGAGAGTGCTGAGTTATAGGGAGAATCCCCGGAGTCAGTTTATGATTTCTGTGGTTTCTCTTTGTTCTCTGGTGAGGGTTAATGCTCTCTATGCCAGACAGCAGCCAAGAAATCGGAGGACAAGAAGTTCAGTTTGCTGTGCCATCTTCAGCTGAGAGGGGTAGCTGCTTGGGTTTTTTGGTTTGTTGGTTGGTTGTTTCTGACACCCCACACTCTCCTTGTTAAGTGTAGCCCTTTTTCAGTGCAAGTCGCCAGAGTAGGAGCTGTTGAAATGTACCTGTGGTGCAAACCTGACAAGATCCTGATGGATCACTGGGCTGTGCTGACTGATGATGCTCAGCCACCATGTGTGGAGTGCCTTTGCAGGTGAGGAGCCTCAGACACTTGTGACCTTTGCTCAGGGGCTTTTTTGTTTGCGTGATATTTACTGAGAGGCATAAAATTGCTACAGTCTAAACTGATATTTGATATTTTGACCATGTATTTAATGTTTTTTTTTCTTTTTCCTGACGTAATTGTATGCTTCTCAGTGCTACTTATTAATGTGTTTTCCTCTTTCATCCCCAATTAGCTGGTTTCAGTACCAATGTTTCTAATGAAATCCTCCCATGTTTCCAGTGAAAATATTCATAATGCCAAGTAGTCACAAATGAGCCATAAAATTTTAATCTGTAAACTGTGAAAGAGCCCCAAACAAACAAAACTCCATTAGCAAAACACAAGGAAAAACACTTTTTTTCTGCCTTGTGAATAACAACATCATGAATGATAATTAATAATAGTAAAACTAAGGATTTTCATCCAGGTAAAATATCAGCCAAACTTTAGTGACTGCATCTTGGGTGATTAGTTTGATAGTAGGAAGTGAGGGCTGTAGTTCAGGTATTGTAGATCCTTGCAGAGCAACTGTGGTGTTTAAATGTGTCTCCACAGAACATGACCAAAGGCTTTCTTAGGTGTAACACAGTTTTAGCTGAAATTCCCTTTCCCACATCACTGAATGTCCCATTGAACATGCAGAAGTCTTCATACTGTCTAGCATAGTTCTTGACTAATAAATGATGTCCTAAATTAATTATTTCCCTTTTCATATGTCCTTCTTCCTCTCTGACCTTTTCCTCCCTACATTAAGGCTAAGGGACTTCCCAAGAATTTATTTCACAAACAGCTATAAAGTCTTTAATATTTATAGCATAATCAGTTTGTTTTGATGTCTGAGATAGTTTTGGCCAGAGCCTTCCAGCAAAAATAATGCTGCCCAGAAGACAACATTTCCAAGTTCTTGATTCGTATAAGAATTCCCCTCTGCTTAGTAAGCTGTTGGCTTAGACTCCACTTTGAAGTTACTTAGACCACCCCTAGCAGTCCTTGTTCCTTTAGGTCCAGACACATCAGCTTATCACTGGATAGGAAGAAAGGTCTGTTTTGTCTCCTCTTTCAGCGTTTTGTAATGCTGGATTCATAGGTTGCATTGGAGAGATGGATGTGGACCTCCTGCCCCTCCCTGCCTGCCCTCTCCTGCTGTCTGTGCCGTGGCTATGTGGGGTGGAGGGACAAGAAGGTGAGGGGAAACCATCAGCTAAAGCAGCAGCCCCTCTCTTCCCTCCCTCATGCTCAGGATATGAGTGACAGGTCTCTGAATAAAAGGCTAATGGAACAAGATACGAGATTTGCCAAGTTTGTTTTCCTGTGGAAATGTGGGAACATTGTGGAGAAGTGATGTGCCCCACAGTGTTAGCACAGAGATAATATGAGAGAGCCATTATCTAAAAAACCAGAAAGACTTGGCAGCATGTGAGCTCCTGGTATGGCACAGGTGTGTTTCACCTAGAGCTGCACAGGGAGGCCCTTATTTAAGCAAAGGGGACGAGTGAGCTGGGGCTGTCTGGGAGAGGCAGTGGGGCAGACATCCCGGGGTGCTCACACATGGGTCAGTCTGGAGACAAGAAGCGCATTTGACCTGCTACTGACCGTGGTGGCTGCTGTGCTTGGAGTGGATGTGGTCTGTGTGGGAAATGAGGCTTTCAGAAGGATGTGGAAGAGGCTCAGGTTTCGGCATCATGACTCATTTTCCCAGTGGTTGACCAAAGCGGGGGAGGTGTGATGGGAAGCTGTGATGAGAAGAACTCCTGCTATCTTTCTCCCTATCGAGAAATGCCAGGGAGTGAAAATAAACATCAGCAGAAGTCTGAAGTTCAAAAAACCTGAATCACACACGGTAACCAAAGCACATGACTTCTCCTACAGGCCACTCCTGCAAACGTGGACTTTTCATCTTCGGTTTGAAATTAAGTATTTGGTGTGTTTTTGAAATGCAGAAGATTTTGGACACCCTCGGGTCTCACACAGTGTTTGCTGTTCATGTAGCTGGCTGTGAAGAGATACATCTTGGCTAGGGAGGCTGACTCTGGCAGTGTTGTCTCAGGGCAGGAGCTGTAAGGTGAGAATGGCATCACCCTGACTAGTTTGATATGAGCTTTCTGGGCTGGATGTGTGTGACATACCTACATTTTAAAATGAAGTGGAAGTCAGTTATAAAATCACAAAGCATACAAAAACCGTTAGTGGGAGAAGAGATGCTGCCAAAACATTGTGCTCTGGTTGCTTTCCAGTACTCTTACCTAGTTGCCACCCCTAAGACAAAATTCCAGGTGCTGCCCCAGTGGAAGGTAGCACACTACAGGACCCCAAAGGCTCATTTCCATTGATCAAAGCACAGGCCAAGCAATATTTCCGTTGTTTTTCTCTAGGTCTTGAGTGATTTCCAGTGATGACTAGTCTATACAGTCTGTTACCACCTTTTCCCTTTGTTCAAGGTGCCCTTGCTGAGCACCTCAGGGAGTTTTGGCATTGTCACACTTGGGTGCCTGCAGAAGGCAGTGTTGTGTTCAACATGCATGTGCTGCTTTTCTACCTGAGCATAAATAAGAAATTCTCCTGATAAATAAACAGGGTTTGTCAGGCAAAGAGGTTCTGTCCTTAGCACTAGGTCTGATTGTTCCTTCTACTTTTTGTGCCAAATCTAGTTCATTAGAGCTGTTTCTGTTTTAGGATTGAAAGGGTGAAATGAAAATAGGATCTTGTTGGTGAAGAAGATTCAAGTGAACAATTGGAACAAATTATAATAAAGGCCAAAGGAACTAGAGAAGTAAAACCAGGCACTAATTCTTTATCTGAGCAGTGCTAAACAAAAAATAGACAAAGTAACTGTGTATGTGTTTTGCATTTGTGTGGGGTTTCATATCTCAGCCTACTGTCTGGAAACCTTTAATATTCTCCTACAAGTTTATTGTCAATGAGCTGCAGGTAACTGTGGGATGCTTATGATCAAGCTGCTGCTGTATTGTTATGCTGTTGTATTTTGGAAGAGCAGACTGCTTGCTACCCCTGGGTTTTCTGTTCCTTCCCAGCCCTCCCATTCTAAAACCAATGCACATCTCATCAGATGGCTTTCAAAATTATGAGCTCGTCACTAGATCCTCTTTTCACTGTCCTACTCTGTTCAACTTTTGAGAACAATATGAAATGTATTTTTAAAGGTTGAAGATACTGCAATACATAAGCACAGGTAGATGTAATTATTGATGGGTTTGAGAACCGGAGCCATTTTAAGGTAACAGATAAGCTGCTGTATTTAAGATGAAAAGTTCTTCAAGTAGAAATTGTGTTATGTAGTTGGACTATTAAATACACGCTTGATTCAGAAATGCACAGAGCACCGTTTGTGCCACTTAAAGTTCGCATGGAAAAGCTGAATCATCTAAGCCATCTGAATGATGCACACTATTTGCTAGTTGTTTTCTTCAGCAGGCAGCTGGTGATCTCTCTTCCTGTGTTCAGGGCTTGGGTGGGGGAGGAAAAGGAAGACAGAAAGGAGTCTCCGGGGTGGGGGGAGAAGCTATTGCTTCATGTGTGCAAACTATGGTTTTCCTGAGATCTCTCTAAATTTGTGGTAAGTTAAAACTCTATTAAGAGGATTGAAGAGGCAATATATATTGCAACTAGGTTATAAAGTGTTTTTATTTAAAGTAATAATGCTTTATGAACATTTTAGGCATGATTTGTTTATTATATTTCAAGTAGTTCTTCATGGGGGAAGACATGGGATATGTGCTAGGGCTGGGGATCTTTCAGACTTGGTAACTTCTGTGTCTCCTGCTCCCCTCTTGAAATAAGGAGGTGAACTGTGAGATTCGTTGCCTCAGTCACTGGCCAAAAAATGGTAACTCAATTTCTTGTTTGCTGCTCATGTTGTAAACTTAACACCCAATTTACATGTTTGCCTACTGAAGCTCAGTGGTTGTGAAGGGCTATTTAGTGCTGAAAAAACTCCCAGGTCAGGAGTGGGACAGACATGTGACAGGGTTGGGGGGAGCAGTAGTTTTGCAGAAAACCCCATATGTACTCCCTGCAGCTACATCCTTAGTTTTCTACATTTAGGATATATCTATTTTTCTGTGGATATTTTGTTTATATTGATATTGGTGAAAAAGTTTTTTTCTTATTTTTTAATGATCTATCCCTTTATTACAGTCTGTCTTACCTATTTAGATGGTAAGATTTTCTTTTAGCAAGCCTTGTCTTGTAGTTTTAACTTCTTGAGTGTGCTGGGTTGTGGATTGAATTGTTCTCTACTGTACTTATTAGTACAGTTGAAAGGGTCTAAAGAGCAGCAGAATGGAAAAAGCAATGCAGAGAGGCTTTGGTCAGATATTGTCTGACTTTTCTTTGGTCTTTTCTTTTATCCCAAGAGGGACTCAACCAGCAGGCATTCAAATCTCCCTTTGAGTCTAAACCAAACTGTGTGACTGTCAGTGTGAGTAATGAACTGCCTGGGAATTGATGGCAAATTACTTGTATTTCTAACCAACACAGAGCAGAAAGAAAGGGCTGGGGCTCTGGTTGTCAGCAGATTCTTCAAGAGAGCCTCTCATTAACTGTGCAAGGGGGACACTTCCTTTTGGTGACTGGCTGGCAGTGCCTGCAATAACCTGAAGTACTTACCACAGCAGGTAGTTTCAGTGAGGGGGCAACAGCCTCTCTTGCTTAGAAAACATTGACCTTTGAGAAAATATTAAATCAAACTGAGTTGCTGTGCTGGTTTTACTTAGGGAGAAGAAACTTAGAGAGAAATTCTCTTTGTGAGAACTCTATCTGGGAATTGATAGTGACCAATTGAAGGCTGGTTTGGTTATTGACAGCCTCAACAACTAATTGGAGAAAGTTAGTTCACTTTGTGAACACGTATTTTGAAGGACGTAGCTTGGAATTGAGTTCTTTTTCTTTTCCAGAGGCAATGCAGGTAACACCGGCCTGGCCTGGCTGTTTTTTGTAAAAAAAAATCCCTGTAGCCTAACAAAAAGAAACTTCTCTTTCCAAAAGGAACTAAAAAAAGAGAACTATATAAGTTGGGAACTGACTGAAATAGTTTTTTGTATATTTGTTTTGTTGTTATGAAAGTTGAGAAAGGGAAGAAAGGAGTGGTCTGAAAATCTTATTCTTAATTTGGTTTCTTTTTTCCTTCTTTATATAGTTAATAAATTTCTTTTTATACCCTTTTAAATTTTAAACCTGCCTTACTTCTGCTCCTAGTTCTGTCTCACAACAGAAAAATGAGTATATTTAAATTAGCAAATCAAAACTATAACATTATTTAGTACATTACCAAAAACTTCAAGTTAAACCAAAACAGTTGCATAGTCTTAAGAGAAGATGACTGCATTGGTGTAATGAGAACAAACATTAAAGATTTATGTAAGAAATTTATAGAACAGGAGACAATTAGCTTGAATTACAGCACAGAGCTTGAATTTAGTTGAAAAACCTGATGTCAAGGAGAGTTAAGCACTGGTTTAAGATGCTGAAGGGAGCTGGGGAACCTCCATTATTTGATGTCTTAAAGAACGGGTTAGGCAGCCTCTGTCAGAAATAGCCTGAGTATAATTGATCCTGCTGGGAGGGACAGACTTAATGATCTCTTGATGTCTCTACAACCTTATGAATTTGCAGAGATGTGAGTAGGCTGTATGTGATTGCATCCTGGTAGAGTTCAAGTGCTTTCAGGCCCTTCTGGATAAAAGCCATCATGCATGCTTCACCATAACCCTAGTGAAATTTGGAGGTTTAAAGGACCCTGAAGCTATCAGATTAATGCATGAGAAGATGCAGTTCAGGGGCACCACACAAGAAAAAGGAACGGGGAGCAGTAACATTCAGAATCAGTAATTTTAAAGTTCTGTGCTTATCTAGAGTAAAATCGTCATAGAAAACTACCATTGTTGTTCCTTCAGTTGAGGCACTTGCAGAACATTACAAAAACACCACTTTTTGTTTTGAGGAACTATGGGGGTTTTCCTCTTAATAGAGGGAAAGTATTAGGAATAGTGCTGTGCTTCTGACAAGGGAAAGCATATTGATAGCTCTAAGATAGAGTTTGGCCTTTTAAAATCAAGACAATAGACCTACAAATCTGCTCTTTTATACTGCTTCCTGATAGTGTTGAAAGACACATCCCCTATCCCTGCCATTTCTAATTTAATTTTAAATTTTTAAAAAGGCAAATAACTTTCAGACAGGTAGGACAGCTCTGTGCTTATGGAAGCAGCTTGTTTCTGTATATAAAATCCTTGTTAAAACAAGTTGTGAAGCGAAAAAGTACCCACCTTCATCTTCTTTCAACCAATGAGTGGCCCAGGGGTATGAACTTCATGGGGAGACATACAGGTGGCATGATACCAAGAAATTAATTTCTCATTCAGTGCAAATCATCAGTGGCCAGAGTCTCCGAAAAGCAGCACCAGATGTCCTGAATATTTTGACATTCAAGTCAGTAGAAAGCTCCAAAGAGGAGGAAGTGAAAGAATGGTGGCAAGTCTCTTGCAAGCAATTTTAGGGATGTGGGACTTCATTTGCACATGACTATGACAGCTCTTTTCAGCAAAAAGCATGGTGGGAAGCGGGATAGACTTTGTCTTTACTACCCCTCAAAGGACTGAGCCATCTGCTTTTCCATATCATCAAGGAACACTGTCTGGTCCGCTGCCTCTGTCTCTTCTGTGGAATATTTACTCTTTCAATAAGTAACACAGGTGCTTCTGCAGACTTGTCAGTATTGCCCTCACTATGACTCAGAGTGCACATAAAGCCAGTAGTTATTTTAGGAAGCAATAGCTGAGTCTCTGCATCAGATTTCAAGATACATTTTTAGGCAAGTTTTCAGATAATCCATTTATATGCAGTTGAAGTGCTTTGAAGATATAAAGTGCCATGTTACAGATAAGTACTGATTAGTCATGCAAATAAATGGAGTTATTTTAATTAGGGAAATTTCAACATGACTGGTACTGTGGAAAAGAGCCTATGTAAACATATTAAATAGGTAATTTATTAGTGGGAGCAACCTGTAATTAAGGGTGTTGTGTTTTAATTTTGGAGGGGAATAATATACTTTGCAAAGTAACAATGCAAGCATAGTAACAGCCTGATAAACTAGAAAACAATAGCAAATAACCTCTGTTTTTCAAAGTATTCGTAAAATTATAAATTAGTTATTTGTGTTTCTTCATGTCTGCTTGAGCCACAGTACAACTCCAAGTAGGCTGAGTACTGCCTGAAATGTGGCAGTCTTGCCAGCTGGTCAGTCTGAGACTACTCACACATACTGTAGTGCTATGGTAGCTTTGTTCTGGGATTTGCCATCACTTTTCTGGTAGGACCCTTTCTTGCAGTAACTTTTTTTGTGTGTGTGAGATCTGTCAGCATCCTGACTGGGAGTGACAGCAAGTGTCTGGGGTGTTTGCCTCGAGGCCTTCTGGTGTTATGTAGGAGGTTTATGAAGTTCATCTGGGTCATTCTATATCTACTTCAGCGTCCCTTTTGTATGTAGGTGCAATTATATGTGGGGTGAATAGAAAGGGGGGCCAGGATCAAGGTACTGTTTTGCTATACTTGCTCAAGAAGGCTTCTGAGAGTTAGAGCCAGACCTTTCATGTTCTTGGATATGCACACTGTGCTGTTGCTTTCCTTGGAATCAGGATTGGGTACCTCTGTGATGAGGAATGGAACAGAATATCAGACTATTGTTATTGATATGTGCGTGTTTATCACCTTTGACAATATATCTGGGCAATGTAAGTGATGAATATTTGATGAACTACAGGAATACATCCATGAAATGATTCCTTGTCTCTTTGTTTTTAGTGCCAGGACTTGTTTATAGTAGAGTGTGCCAAAGTTAACCTCCAATTAAAAATCAGGAGAGGCAACAGTTTACCCCATGGTAAACACCACGTAGTAGCTCAATTTACTGTCAGTTAGTCACAGCACCCACAGTCTTTTTAATTTATGGCTAAAATGCAAAGGTGTAATGTAAGTGGATTTTCCAGTCTGGTTTCCTAGTTTCAGTGGAATTTGCCTGAGCTTTATATAAGTATAAAAGTATTTACATGTGTGTATGCCTGTGGGTGAATGTGTGTACCCATGCACTGAATTCTGTTTAAACTATGCGACCATAGTATTTGTGATGGAATGGCATGACTTGTTAGCTCTGTCTTTCAGATTCAGTCTTTTACCTTTGCTAAAAGCCTTCCAAAGAGCTTAGACTTACAAACTATAGTCAAGGAACGTGAGAGTGTTGTTGCCGTATTTCCCTCTCCACAGAGCCCTCTTACCTAGGCAGAGGGTAAAACCAGGCTCAAGTGAAAGTTTAGTGAAAAAGCTTATGTGTAACTTCTCACTTTATGCCTATATGAGAGGTATAGTTCTCTTGTTTTTTTTTTTCTTTAAATTGAGAATATATAAGAATAAATTTTCACAATCATTGAGGTTGCAATTCCTACCCAGTAGGTATTTGAAGTACCTACAAAAGTTCAGTGAAAACCTACTTTTAATCATTGCTATTCTCCTTCTAGTGTGAGGGTTGTGCTCCAACTGTGTCTATGTATGCAGCTGTGTCTATCTCTGCCTTTTTAAAAAGAAGTCAAATTTCATTTAGTGATCTGAAAAAAACCCAAACAACTGCTGTGACTTCATGACCTTTCTAAATTGTGTTCTCTGCCTTTTAAATAGGGACTTTCACTTGAAGGATTTACAACAGATTTTCCTCTCAATCCTTCACACTTAGATCTTGGCTTCATTCCAGAGTGTAGAAACTAGATTTGTAATTGCCTTACTTACAAGGTAGGGTTCCCCCTTCTCCTTGTTTGCTTAACTTGTCAGGTGGTAGACTATCAGGCGCCACTTAACCTTCCTTACAAAATGTTTTATTTCTATTCCTTTTCTGATAGATATCTATTCCTTCTTCTGAAAAACCATCATCAGAATGAACAGAAAAAGTGGACTATTCTGAATTTAATTTGTAATAAAAGAGACTGGGTTTAACAGAATGAAAGAAACTCGATAAGGTGGTCCTCAATTTGATTAGAAGATAATTTGACTTAAAATTCCTGTTGTATTTTTTTCCCCTGAAAATTATGGATTTAGGTAAAATTTGGGCAAAACAGTGGTCTGAAATTCTATTCCAGGCCTTAAACAAGACTTAAGCACAGTAAATGTTTTGGGCAACAAAACCATTATTCCCAATGGCTTTTGGCTTGAGATTGTGGGTTCATTATTTATTTTAACCATCTGTTTCTGCCTCTTGGATACCTGACTGGCTCTAGAATACACAGAACCAGCACAGGGACACTTGATGGGAACACTTGTGCTTTCAGGACATGCTTCAGCCTTTCTCTCTCAAACATGCCATTGTGTGCCCTTTGTCTTCCTTGCTATCCAAAACAGCTCCTTTCAAGTACTTTACTCTTCCCAATGATCATATCAGCAATGATCGTATTGCATTCTCTTTACCTCTCACCCATTAACTTTCTCTTCCTGATATAGTCCAGAATGTGTTTTGGGGACCAACAGGCTATAAGAGAGATCCAGAGTGAGCTGTTTATTTTCCCATTGTCTGTCTCCTCCTCCAACTGCAGGAAAGGGTGGAAGCAGCTCCAGGTTCTGCTCACAGGGGTGGAGGAGGAGGAGAAATGATGCCTCCTCCTTGCCAGGGTAAGGCTGTACCATGGATCCATGCAGAAGCCTAGCCCTCATCTGGAATTTCTGGACAAGGTTTTGCTGCTGTATTATTTAACCTTTCTTTCAAATATCATTATGTGAGCAGCTGGCATTTGCTGTCTGACTGGTGGTGCCATTATGCATTTATCTGTGTGACTCTGCTGTAGGAGAGCACCACAGGAATTACTCAGCTGGTTGGGCTGCTGAGGGCTTGTCAGTGGTGACTAACCCTGGTTGGATTTTCTAGTCCTCTCAGCCCTCTCTTTCTTCTTATATCAAATAGATTGTGAAAATCTTTTGAATGGTGAAAATTGACTTTTCCGTAACAGCGCCACAAGCAGATTATGTATCACAGCCTGGTGTACAAGTCCTTGGAAATTGCTTGCTTGCATGCTTTCCTATGTGTATTTTTTTGTGATGTTTGACTGCTTGGCTGAACTGTGTGGGTCTCTGCTCCCAGACAAACTTTTGCAGTGGGAGAAAGATGTTTTATTGTTCTCGGTGGATAAATGCTGTTATTCATACAAAACAGAGCCTGTCTAGTCATGCACATAAATAAAAATCCATTCAAGATAATGATGACAAAAAGGGAACCTGCATATGTCAGATCATATTCTGTAAATACAGACAGTAATGAGGTTTGTAGAATCTACTTAACTTAGGCTTTGGTCCTGCAGGCAGTTATCAGCATGTGAATACATTTATGTAGCACTGTTGACTTTTAGGACTGCTCAAGTTTATAAGATTAGTCCAAAGGCTGTGGAACACACATACTCATTTTGTTAAACTCATCTAGTTTAAAGTGTAACTGTCTTCAGGCTGTGGTCATGTGTTTTGTATTTCCTCACTGGGGGAAGGCCACCCCAGAGGTGGCTGTAGCTGTTAACTGGGAACTGGCAAGTTGTGAGCACAGGTGCCAGGGCTGCTGCAGCCTGCCTGCCTTCCCCTCTTGCATCTTGGCCTTAGGAAAAGGGAGGTCATGGTGGAGAAGGTAATGTTTAATGCTCATGCTGTAAGGTCTTAGAAGAGTGAATACTTTCAGAAGTGTGAGGCAATCAAGAACTAGCCATGGCTCTTTGTGTTTCCTATTTAGGGCCAATATGGTGACTGACTTTTTATACTGCATATAGCTTATTGCTAGATTTAGGTGTGAAAATTCTTATAAATGTCTTCAAGTCTGACATCCAGAAGGAAACTTAGAATGACTGGTTGGGCCTCATCCACAAGCTAAAACAACCAAATTAAAAAGAAAAAAAAGAAAGGACTTTAGAGCTAAATCACTGTTTAAAACCATAAAAATCCAGACTGCATTTATTAGATTTTCTTTTTTCCTTTTTTTAAGAAGAGAGATTTAAAGGACATATATGTTAAATATGGTGACAATGAGCACTGATAGTATTTTTTAGCTATACTTTTTGATACCTTGGAGGCTTATGAGTTGTGGTCTCTTGGCAGACATTGAGCTGATGCTCATTCCCACACCATCACTGTTGTTGAATTGACTGAAATGTGAAAGTCCAGATATGTCCTTAGGGGACAGTCTCATGCTTTATCATGTGCATGTGTGCTATCAGAATTCAGGTTTGATTGATTTCATGCCAGTGAAAAATAATGTACAGCTGAATGGTAATGGAAACCTGGATACAATGAATAGCAAGAGAAAAACTTAAAGAATAAGAACAGGAAGCCTAATCTTCAGCTTTTCTATATATAGAAAACACCTCAAGGGTAAGCACATACTGTGTTGTATAAATACATTTAAAATGTGTTTTGTAGGCACATATTTTCAATGTGTTGTCATGATCAGAAACACATGTAGATTCTGAAAAGTTACGTGAAGTGTGCAGAACTCTTGCTTATGCACGTAAGTAAAAGCTATGCACAGTGTATATGTGTGTAAACATTCAGCTGGAGGAACAGCCACGTAAGAACTACTTCAGAACCATCCCCAAGTCAGGAGGCCACAAATTATAGGTCTGAAATTTACCACACTGGCATGTCTACATAAATAAAACCAACTGGAAAGATAGGAGAGAGGAAAAACACATTTACAAATAGTATTAGGTTAGAGAAGAGGAAAAATGCTAAACCCTTTTCTTGGCTCCAGTCAGAAGGGAGGAAGATTATTACAGGCAGGAGCTTGCAGACTTTAGCTAAACAACTTCCCGGTGCTGAGTATGAGTGTTGATTTTTATTTACGTATATGCATACAATCAGGGCTTTACACATAATCATTATTTTCATAGATGCCAAGAGAGGACATGGTTGGATTTGTTTTTTCCCTTTCCAGGTACTTTGTCATCATCTTACTCCCTCTTTATCTCTGCCAAGGCTTTGGGATGGGATGATGTAATCTTCTTTATCTACCTAGTATCTACCATGATGAGCCCTTGATCCTGACCAAGGGTGTTGGCTGTTTCATGAATGTTGAATTGAGAAGCAGCCATAGGAAAGCTGAATTTCTCTTGCAGACAGCAACACTTGAGCTAGTGTAAATACAACTGATACTTGTAAAACCACTGAGACAACTGCTAGTTGTCACAAAGCCTTATATAGGTCTTGTTACGTCAGTCGTCTTCCAGCCCTCCCAGCCTTAGCCTGTGCCAGAGCAAACTCCCAGAGCTTCTCTCCCCACTTGGTTGTCACACTTGCAACTTGGATTCTGCTGCAGCTGGGCTGATGGAGACTTGGGAAAAGTAGCTGCTCTGAATGATCAGTTGCTTCTCAACCCCAGATGTTCCTGGAACTGAAGTAAGCTTGGCAGGTAAAACACAATTCTTGTAACTGAAGAGTAAGGAAAGGGGGTGTCGGTAGATCTGAAGCAAGAAAGCGAAGTCACCATTTGTGTTTGTTTGGAGTTTTCTTTCTATCTCTCTGAAGAGACTCACTGAGCAGAAGTGTAGTTGACTCTGATGTGGACCATCCCCCCACGGTAGAGAAAGTCTGGTGCTCACTTCATCTTCTGCTCATGTCTGCGAGGTCTGTAGCACAACTGGTGAGAAGGTAGCAAAAATCACCGATCTTCCTACTGCAGTCTCCTTGGAGCTCTGCCCGTGTCCTCTGCTTCATAAACTTGGAGGATGTAAGGGAATAGGAAGAGAAGGGAAAGCATTATGTAAGTTGAGGAAACTTCCTTACTATCTAGCAATATCTGAAATTTTTAAATGGTGGGGTAAAAGGAAGAGTCTTCTTGTTATGAAACTAGAATTGAACATACAGCTTCAGCTCCATCATCTGGCTTCTTTGCAAAAAAAAAAAAGAGGCAGTTCCTCTGTAAGTGCCTGGAAGCTGCAGGCTTTCTATAGGAGAAGGATGGGTAGGTTTAAAAAGTTTAGTTTTTTCCTAAGCTCTGCTGTCAGATGTCATAAGCAGACATTGCACATAACCCTAAGGAAAAGGACTGCCAAGAATGCATCGGCTCTAGTGCTGTTATGTGAGGACTGGAGCACTGTTAGCCCCTGGACCAAGGTTGTTTCTGTGGCTGGGTACCTTGTGTTCTTGTTTTGAGAGCTGACTTCTGTGTCATTGTAGCTACGGCATTGCCATCAGCTTCATTAACTTAAAATTATGAGAGTTTGGTCAGCAATTTAGAGTCTTTGCATATTTTTATTTCCTGTGTTGAAAGGCTAATTGCTGCTGTTAATGAGGTGGATAGATCTCAGCCAGCATTTAATAGCAAGTACCTGTTTTGGGTGCTGGCTGGGGACTGCAATCTCCACATCTGGGGAGCAAAGTTCCCTAGTGTTTGGTGGATTTACGTCTGCCCTTCACAACACTTCCATCTGCAGGAGAGAACAGCCATTGCTTTCCTTGGATGATTTGAGGAACTGAGACAGAGGTAAACCAAGCTTGCCCAGCACTGCAAAGCAAAGGGGGGAAAGGAAAGGCCTTGAACTGTAAACCAGTGCTCCTCTGCAGCTGGATTATCTTCCCTGCTGTCAATCTCCTAACTATTTGGTTGCTGTGGATAATTCAGTAGTGCATGTCAGTGGTCACCACCCATTATTCAGTCTTTGAAATTACCTGTGCTTGATGGGGTTTCTGTGCCTGCAGAGGATTCAGCTGAACTGTATTTAGCGAAAAACTTGAAAAAACTAAGTCTGCAAATTAGCACTGAGGAAAAAAATACAGTTGGATATTTCTGTGTTCAGGATGAGTTTAAATTGTCTTTCAAGATTTTTAGATCCTACTCTGATCTATTTGGAGTTATTCCACTTTATTTTTTAATTTTTTTAAAATTTTTTTTTGTAACAAAATCTAAATCTTATTTGTTAAATTCTTGTGGATTAGAATGCACAGTTTTCCTTACTGGAGAAGGGAAAAGGAAATGGTTTGAGCTGTGGTGTGGAAAAGTTGTGTAAAGAGAGGTTTAGGGTTTGTGTTTTGTGGTGTTTCCACTGCCTGTTCCATTGTGTATGTACAGAGCACTGTGTCTTTGGGGACAGGATGCCCATACTGCTGTCACTTTCTGCAGCAGAAGGTTGAGCAGACAGCTGTGGGAGAGGGAGCCTCTGATTGGTATAATCATTGAAATGAACCTGTTATCTCTTACAGATTTTGGTACAGTCAGATTTATATGTGGCATTTTTTTCTAAAATATCTTCATACCTAGTTCCTAAAAGCTTTTTAGCTATGTGTAATGTTCCCTTTGAGTTTCTCCAAAAAAAGAGAGATATGTGATAAGGCAGTATTGGAAAAGGACACTTAAATATTTAATTTGACTACTATTTTTGGGATTAAAAATTGGTTATAACTAGTGATTTCTTTAATACCTTGTATATCTGTAGTCTCTAACATTTTACAGAAATGAATGGAGTTCCACATTAACAACTTCTATCATGCTTTGGTTAGGTGGAGTTCCTGGAGTCATGCACAGGAGCTAGATATCTTTTTAGACTCTCCTTATCTCCTCTCAGAGAATAAGAAGTCCCAAGGAGCATCGCACTGAATCCTGGGAGTCCTGCAGGCAAGCCTAGATCCCTGCTTAGCTCTGCTGGAGCAGGGCACTCCACCAGCTGTCACATTCTACTCTTTAAACCAGTGCTTTGTCCAACCTTGATGCAGTGGCTGGAACAGGAAAAGTGTTGCTGATAGAAATCTGCTGTGGTCCAACAAGTAGTTTATGGTTAAACACTCCATGGTCTAAGAAGGCTGGGTCATACTGGTTCAGATTTTTAGTGTGGGGTTAGTCTGTAGAGAAACCTACAGCCAAATGTTTCTGGCAGACAGCCTAAGGGGTGGGAAAGAAAGGCTTTTGTAGATTCACTGCTGTACAAATGTATGCTTAATATGTGCATGCAACCTAGTAGTTATTAAACAAGTAGGTTTTCCTAGCAGGAGAGAGGAGTAGATATTCTGCATATGGCCGGGGCATGATGCTGCTTCCCAGCAGAGCCTGACCCCTGTCCTCTGCTGACAGGTGTCACCAGCCCCAGAGTATGGGGCAGCAGTGTCCTGCTGCCTCCTGCAGCCTCCCTGCCCCCTGCCTTGGCTTTGGGGTGAAACTGTTACTGTTGCTTTTATTATTACTGTTAATCTTCCAGCTCAGGATTTTTGAGAAAATTAACATCAGTACTTAATATGTGGGGATCTTTTTTTTTGGATGATGGACAAAAACCTTTCTGTTATCAAGATGGTTAAGTAGGAAGTGCTACATCCTGCATGAAATTTATATTCCATATGACAGAGGTTAAGGGAAATGCCAAAGAAAGCATTATATATCTCATCTTTATTAAATTAAACAAATGTAGGAACCACAGTGACTTCAAATTCAACATCAATCTGGTAGTTAAGAAATCAAGTAAAGTAACTTTAAAAAGTGGACCTAAATGATGTGACAACACATGTTGAGAGAAAAATAAAAGAAACAGCTAAAAGGACAAGCTGTTTGAAGTGGCATCAAGACTCTTTAATTGTGCTATTAGTAGAAACTAAGAGTAAATATGTATCCATGTCAAGGAAGATTTAAAAAAATACCAATAAGAACATGACAAAGACAGTATGTGCAAGTAGCAAATTACAACAGTCTGTTAGAAATAAGAAGGTGTTTTTTTCAAAAATTGGGAGTCATATCCAGTAGAATAAAAACAGAAAAGACCATAAGTTCTGGTAAATATTTAGTCGTTTTGGTTTGATTGCTAAAGTCATAAAAAATGGACTGGGGAGGAAGTCACAGCAAAATCCTTTCAGAGCATTAGAAACAGAAACCAGAGAAAGACTTTGATACTGTTAGAGTTGTAAAATAATTAGGAAAAGATGATAAGACTGAGAAACAGAATTATGTGAGCTTGTACTAGATGTTTCTAGAGAAAAGTGTTGTTTATTTTTGGGTTTTTTTTTTGTTTTTTTTTTTTTTGGTGGAGGAAATCTAACAGCTATCCCAAAGTAAACTACTACAGGAATGATTTTTTTTAAACAAATAAGCAAATAAAAGCTTGTAGATCATGACCATCCATCAGTGTTTATGGAGCATTCTGGAGCAACTGGGGAGAAAAGGAAATGCTAAAATAGACACTGTGGCATGTAATTTATTAGCTGAATTAGAGGAATAAGAAGAGGCAAATTAATAAACAAGTGGATTCATATTCATCATATTCATCAAGGGGGACATACTGATTTGGGGGTTTTTTGGGGTAGAGATGATGCTCCTCATAAATCCAGCATTCTTTGGCTTTATGAGCCAGCCTGAATTGAAGGTGCATCCAGTTGATAGGGGAGGTTTTGACGCAGGTGTGTTAATTCAGATAAGGAACACACTTCTGAAGCAAATCTTCAGATTATCCCCACTCACCTTGCTGTAGTTCCCATGACAGATGGATCTTGCATTATACAAAATGAGCATCCTTTGAATAAAATTAACCAGATGTGCTCCAGGAGTGCACTGCCAATCAATCCATGAGGCTGGGCTACTGATGCTCGTTTGCTTGTGTGTGTGGCAGATCCTTGGCACTGCACATTTTGCTCTATAGATCCATTGCTGGTAGCCTACTGCACTGCTTGCCTATGTGTGTGTCACTGCAGCAGACTTGGATTTCCAGACACCTTTTGGCAGGGCTATAACCAAAGGCTCATGACAGCTAGGGCAGCTACAGCTCTTTTGTGGGATAACAGCTGATTAAACAATGGGAAGCATAGGCTGGAAACAAGGTGTGGAAAAGGGGAACTAGAGTTTCAGTGCTTTGCAGCTCCTCAGCTTGAAAAAGAGGATTGAGAGGTCTGTCAGTTATGACTGCCACAGAGATGGTTACAAAGTGGCAGTGAATACCCTAGTTTTTCCTCAAGAAAACTTTTATGCACCATTTATTAAAACAATACAAACAAAAAGCCACAGCCAAAACTTAAAAAAAACTCAAACAAAAAACCCCCAATAAAACTGGCAGTAAATTTAAAGAAAAAAGAAGTACTTTTTCCACACACTATCAAATTAAATTTTGGGAGTGTAGACTTCATTTTGATGAATGTATAAATGGGTTCAAAAAGCAAAGAGAAGAGTTTATGGAAGGACAAGCTGTTGAGAAATGACTCTTTGTACAATAAAGCTCTGTACATCTTACTTCAGGATGTGCCCAGACTGTGGAATGGCAGAATTCCTCATGGAGACCTCACTTGACCTTGTTCTGTTCTTGACTCTTCTTGTGCTCTGTTGATTTCCACTTTACCTTTATTCTGGCACAGTTTGAGCACTAAATAAAAAAGGTACTTTTATTTCCTCTCAAAGTCTGGCATACAATTAAGTAAATAAGCAAAAGTAATAATCCATGAGATCGAATTTCTTCAGCTTGTTATTGAAGATACAAATACTTCCTCTCTGCATCCCCTTGGGACACCCAGATTACCCATACTTCTTTTTATATAGCAGTCTTGGGTTGAGCTCTCTAGAAAGAGCTAAGGATGAAAATGGCACATGTACCTTATTCTCTAACAATATTGCATTGTCTTGCAGTGCAAAAGGGAGCTTGCTTTAATTCTGGAGGTGCTGCTGGAGCTGTAAACGCTTGCATGGGGCCTCTCAGCCTTGTGCACCACCTGTGACCCCACTTACAGAGTCCTGCTGTAGTTTCTAGCTTTGGGAAGTGGCTTGCGCGTACTGTTTCTGTGTCAGCCTCAGGAGCGATGTGGATGTTTGGGACAAAGCTCAGTGGTAGCAGGGAGGTGGCACAGGGCAGGTGGAGGGGTGCTGTGCCAAGGACTAAGAGAAGTGAGAACAGCCACAGGACACTTGGTAGTTTCTGACTCTGAGAAGCACCAGGGAAGTTACAGATGTGGTTACAGATGTCGTAGCAGGCTGTGGTACAGCAAAGGAAATTCTTTTAAGTGGAGAAAATGTGTAGAGCTTCTTAGAGAGCTGAAATTGTAAGACCAGGTGGATGGGCATCCTGGTAAGCAGAGACTGCCTGGGAATCTATGGAGAACTCCTCGAGAGATATGGTGCTCTCCTAGGTTTCAGAGGTCCTTTGAACTTTGCAGCCCAGAACTGGTGCAGGCTCTTGGAAGAAATGTGTAGCAAAGTGGGAATCTGTACCACTGGCTTGTCTAATCACATCTTCTCTCTTCCTTTCTCACTTGTTATTTTTCACTCTTTCTGTAACCATTCACCTTTGTTCCCTTCCATCTTTTTTTCTTTTTTTCAAGCAGAATTTTCTGGGAATTTCTCTATAACGGGAGCTGTTGGAACTTTTAACACGTGAGTGTGAAGAGATTGTTGCAGTGCTGTTAAACCCAAAGCGTCACATAACCAGTTTTTTGGGTTTCAGAAGTTATTTATAGTGGTGGAACAATAAGTGTAGGAGTAGCATTGGGGGGGTTGGGGAGTTTGGACCCCTTCTTGAAGTGTCAAAGGACATGTGTGGTAATGTCACTGGGTCATGTTGGTGACTCAGGGGTGGAGGAGAGTGGAAGGGCTGTTTATCTGCTTCATTGCCAGGGGCTTGAACCTTGGTGCTTTCACCAAATAAAATCATTAAGGTTGGAAAAGACCTCCAAGATTGTTGAATCTAACCTTTGACCAAACAATACCTTGTCACCTTGACCACAGCACTAAGTGCCATGTCCAGTCATTTCTTGAACATCTCTGGGGTAGTGACTCCACCACCTCCCTGGGCAGCCCATTCCGATGCTTAATCACCCTTTCAGTGAAGGAATTCTTTCTGAGTTCAACCTGAACATCCCCAGTGCAGCTTAAAGGTTTTGCTCTTGTTCTGCTGCTGGTTCCCTGGGAGACAAGACCAATCCTCACCTGGCTACAGCCTCCCTTCAGGGAGTTGTAGAGGTCTACCCTGAGCCTCCCTTTCTCCAGGCTATATAGCCCCAGTTCTCTCAGCTGCTCTTCACAAGATTTGTGCTCCAGACCCTTCACCAGCTCTGTTGGCCTCCTCTGGACTCGCTCCAGCCCCTCGATGTCTTCCTGTAGTGAGAGGCACAGAACTGGGCAAGCACTCGAGATGTGGCCTCAACCAGTGCCAAGTACAGGGGGACAATCACTGCCCTGCTCCTGCTGGCCACACCATTGCTGATCCAGGCCAGGATGCCATTGGCCTTCTTGGCCACCTGGGCACAGCTGACTCATGTTCGGTCCAGGTCTTTTTCTCCTGGGCCACTTTCCAGCTTCTCTTTCCCAAGCCTGTAGCACTGCCTGAGGTTGTCATGACCCAAGTGCAGAACTTAGAAGTTGGCCTTATTGAACCTCAAACCACTGGCCTTGGGCCATAATCTAGCCTGTCCAGATCCCTCTGCAGACCCTTCCTGCCCTCCAGCAGATCAACACTCCCACCCAGTTTGGTGTCACCTGCAAGCTGACTGAGGGGGAATTTGATCCCCTTGTCCAGATCATAGATAAGTGTATTAGACAGGACTGGCACCAGCAGTGAGCCCAGAGTAACACTGCCCATGACTGGCCGGCAGCTGGATGAGCTCCATCCACCACCACTCTCTGTGCCCAGCCATCCAGCCAGTTCCTAACCCAGTGAAGAATGCGCTTGTCCATGGGCTAGCAGTTCCTCCAAGAGAATTCTGTAGGAGACTGTGTCAAAGGCTTAAGTCCAGGGAGGCTATATCTGGAGCCTTTCCCTCATCCATCAGTTGGGTCACTTGATCATAAAAGGTTGTTCAAGCAGGACATGCCCTTCCTAAACCCCTTCTGGATGGGCCTGATCCCCTGGTTGTCTTGTACTTGCTATGTATTTTCACTCAGGTTTTTCTGCCCCATGACCTGCCTTTGTACCAAGGTCAGGCTAACAAGCCTGTAGTTCCCTGGATCCTCCTTCAAACCCTTATTGAAGATTATATTTGCTGATATCCAGTCATCTGGGACCTCCCTGGTTAACCAGGACTGAGGATGAATGTTGGAAAGTGGCTGGGTGAGTCCTTCCACCAGCCAGTATCCTTCAGTGAATCCTCTCCAGCCCTGTAGACTTGCATCTAAGTGGCTCAACTGGTCATTAAATCCTTCCTCCTAGATTGCAGGATTTTCCTCTGCTCCCTGTGTCTGTCAACCAGTTTGGGGGCCTGGTTGCCCTGAGGAATACTGGTCTTTCTGTTAAAGGCAGAGTCAAAGAGCCATTAAGTGCCTCAGGCTTTTTGTTATCCTTGGTGACAATGTTCCCCCCTGCATACAGTAAAGGATAGGTATTTTCCTTGACCCTTCTTTTGTTGTTCATGTTTTTCTAAAACCCCTTTTTATCATCTTTCACTGCAGTGGCCAGACTGAGTTCTAGCTGAGCTTCCTCCTTTCCCTCTACATGACCTAACAACTTCCTTTTATTCTTCCTGAGTTGCCTACCCCTTCTTCCAAAGGTCAAAACCTCTCTTTTTTTCCCCCTGAATTCCCCCAAGAGCTCCCTATTTAGCCAAGGTGCTTTCAGAGGTGCCAAATACTGGTCAGTTCTAGTATAAAAGGAAAAGAAATTGTTGCTTGTGGCAATGAGTTTAAAAATTAGGGTTGACAATACCATAGATAATATTGTCTTCTTAATCAAGGATTGTTTGGAAGCCTTTCTAGGAGCTGGTTAAGCAATCACTCTTACTACAAAGGAGAACCAGGTGGGATATCCTCAGTTGTGCCTGCATGGAAGGCTTCAGGACCTTTGCACAGAATTGCTGTCCTTAGCAATGTAGAAGTGTCAGTAGATGTGTCACAAGTTCTCAGGCTTTTATGGTTTTGTTTAGTCAGGGTGCAATCTAGTCCTAACATTTTCACATTCCTTATGTATACTGTGGGCTTAACACTGAGCTGTTTCCCTTATGCTATTTGGAGTTTTCCAAGCTTGAGTTTTTACCAAGGTGAAATTCCCTGTTAAGGAGAGTGTGAACTTAGAAGAAAACTTAAAAAAAAAAAGACTTGGTAAAAAAGGAACAGTGAGTCCCAAACTTATTTCTTTTAGCCTTGTGCTTAGGTGTTAACATAGGAGCCTGCTCAAAAGAGAGGAAGATTTTAACCGCTAGACCACAGTGACTCAAATGTTTACTAGGATGTATTGCAAAATGCTTTTATTCCCTTCTCTTGCCTTATTATTATGACTACTGAGCATGAAAAATGCAAATAACCTGGGGGAGTGGAGTAAGGGCAAAAATGATAGCTGGACAGAGAGGATGACTGGAGAGCTGCCTTCACTGTCCTCACCTGCTAAGTTTGTTGCTGGGACAAATGCTGTGGGGGAGGAAGAGAGAGAAAGAGGAAGCAGCAATTGTGAATGCTTTGCAACCTCAGCAGAAAATACTGATGAGAAATGGCAAACATGCATCTGAGCTTGTTGCTCTTCCTGGAGAATGTGTTGGCGTTCTGTGTGACCTCCTTTGTCCCTCAGAGGTGTGAGAGCTCAGCACTCAGCTCAGCCCAGAGGGAATGCCCGCAGGGAAAACGAGGGAGAGAATTTGGGCAAATTCAGTTAACCCAAATGAATTTAGATGATGTGCATATAGCTAATGGTTGTATAAATTTGAAAAGCCATTATTTGATAAATAGATGTGAAAACGGCAAAAAAACCCGAACAAACAAAATGCAATATGACAGGCTTTTCTTACCAATGTCTCAAAAATTGACTTTTGCATGTTATGAATTTTTGATTTTTGAAGACTCTGAATTTCAGATGGATATAAAATGGCAGTATTTGAATTTAGGTGTAACTTATGTGACTCTATAGTATAAATGAATGAATTCAATGCACTCCCAATGACATATTGTCCTAAACTTGTGTTTGTGTTCATACATATCCTACTTTTCGAAAATATATGTGCCTATCTTCTTCTGGGAAGACATTTTAATATTTTCTCTACAGATTTTTGGGTGATTTGCTGGTCAGACAGAGGTTTGGAACTGACAAAGAATGACAGGCTCATTGCACCACCCAGGCAGGTGGCCTCAGTCCAACCTCCAGCTCCCACCAGGTTCAGCTATGAACTCAAACCAACTCCCTCAGGGCTTTATCCCATCAGGACTTGAAAACTTCCACAGACAGAGCCTGCACAACTTCTCTGAATGACCAGTCCCACTGCCTCCATAGGGAAAGAGGTTTTCTTTTTGTTCTGTCTGTAGCTCTCCTGTTTCAACTTCTGTTTCTTGCGTCTCAGCCTTTTGCTGTGTACCACAGGTAAGAACCCATCTCCATAGTCTTGCTGATTGCCTCATAGGTGGTGGAGGGCTGCTGTTAGAGGGCTCCTGAAACTGTCCCTGCTCCAAGAGGAAAGTGTCATAGTCCCTCAGCTTCACACAGAACCAGTCATCCAGCTCCAACCATCTTGGTGTTCCCTTTGGGGTGTGTTCCCCAAACTGGATACAGGGTTTAGATGTGGTTCAGACCAAGCAGAGGGGAATAATTATGTCACTCAATCTCCTGGCTGTGCTTCCATCTCTATAGCCTTCTGGCCATCTTGCAAGCCCACCACATTCCCAGTGTATCTGTAACACCCAGTTTCTGTCACTGGGTTATGATAAAAGTGTCCATGTCAACATTTACAAAGGGAAGCTGTTGAAGGCTCTCTGGCAGGCATTTTACACGCATACAGCCACAACAAGCAGCAGTAGTGCTAGCGTGACTAGAACTGCTCAGCGCTTTTTATCAAAGATGAAAGGAAAGCAGCGGCATAAGGTTGTGCAAGAAACTACTTTGAAGCAAAGAGTGGGATTTAGGATTTTGAACAGATGCTAAAGTCCTTGTTTAATATAGTGCTGCAATAAAACCAATGTCTAATGCTTAACTTTGGCAACTGTTTGTTTTCAAGATGTTTAAACAATTTTCTGGCCACTTAAAGGTGTTTTTCTTTTCCGATAATGCTCTCCTTACAAAAGCCTGTGAAGCAGTTTATCTGGGGGGCTCCAAGCACTTCAGAGGAATTAATTACTAAATTTTCATAAAATTAATAAATTTTCATAAAGTTACATTCCAATGTAGGTAATTATTGTGTACCTCCTTTAAAAGTGTGGAGGTAAAGCTGTGGAAGAAGTGGGTTGAAAGTCAAGTGGTAAGTCGGTGCCAGAATCAGACCTGGAGCCTCTGAGTGCTGATTCCCTGCTCAAAGGCTTTCAGTTTCATGTTGTCTATCAGCACTTTATTTTTAAAATCTCACAGTGGGATTTAGCCAAGTGGTAAAGACAAATATACAGCTGATTTCCTTTCATTTGGTTTTGCCAATAATGCTCCCACAAGGGTGACTTGATCTGGGGTACAGAGAAATACAAAACTGAGGTGATGTGCATAAACCCCCACCATTCTCTCAACACTGGAACATTCAAAGACTGCTTAATGCTCTCTGTTCCAAATTTACTTCATTAGCTGAAACAAGTTAAAATAGAAAAGAAAGCTCACAGAGGAAGCTGGAACATCTTTACTGCTTAGAAGGAAAATTTTATGGTTGTGCAAGTCAGTAGCTTGCAATCATAAATGTTGAGTACCCATAACACCTGGTTTTGCCTGTAACAGGTGCATTTGGCAAATATGAATCATATTGGTTGACAGAGTCTCATCTCATCCCACTTGTGGTCTCTACACCCTGTGACAGGAGTCATGCAACCAATAGGTTTGTTGGTAAGTGATAGGTTTCAGCAGCTTTCCCACACCTTTTGGTACATTCATTGGTTACTTAGCTGTCTGAGTAGGCAAAGGAAAGTTCAGATGATACCTTGCTTTCCTGTCTGGTAAGAAACAAACACTCACAGAGCATTTTGAATTAAAAATACAGTCTCTAATGGGATTTTATTGCAAATAAACTGCAAATTGGGGGACTTTTTTATTTCCTTTTTCTGTGACAACTGCTGTTCAGCTCAAGGAAGAAATACAGATGCTATGTCTTGAATTTTTAACCAGACAGATGTGTTTTCTACTGTGCAATTCCCAACTGCAATGAAAGCTTCTGTAAGAGCACAATGGAAAAGTAGTTTGACCTGCCTGCTTTCACCAAGTGTCACTCATCTCTGTGAGCCACCCTCACGTTCATATGTGCCCTAGTACACATGATTTTGATTTTTCTGCTTACAAAAATCCTTTATTTCCTCACAGGCAGCTTGCCAGAGAAACAGGAATTGGAAATTTCTAAATATTTTTCGTTCCCTCCTGCAAGTTTTCCTGTGTCCTTGTAGCCATGTTGGCAGGAAGTCCCTTCAGAAATCCTTTCTCTGCTCCAGCCTTCCATAACTACCTGTGTGGAAACCTAGTGATTTCTACAGCCTGTATTTGCACAACTATATAAATAATTTCTTTTAACTCTCTGCATCACTTGAGCTGCTGCAATTTTTATTCCTGTGTTGTGCATCTATCTCAAAAGTTAGTGACCGTCTCTGACTCTTTAACACTGCTGTGGCCATAAGAAGCCAGTAAAACTAAGAGAGTAATATTTTTATGTTGTGGAATTTGTCATTAATGTTTCAACCTGGAAACTACTTAATTCCTGGAAACTACTTAATTTACTGCTTTTTACACATGTTGAATCTCTATTTGCCCTGCTTCACAGAGTAATATTTTCAATTCAGTACTAAAGTTCCAAACACTGTGCTTGAATCCTTTTCCTTCTCATTTTATCACCTTTCATTGTTTGTTCCTTCCCTTTTTGTTTTACATGACTGAGAAAGAGATGTCTTTTTTCCTATATAAATCATAATCTAAACTATTTATGTTGAATCCCTTATCAGTCAAGCCACACTACAAAGCATTGTTTATATTAAAATCCATCTTCCTACAAGAGCTTTTTATTCCCCTGGCAATTCTTGACCATTCTTTTCACTGTTTTCTCTTTAGTCTTACAGATTCTTTGTATTGTTTGTTGGCGATGGCTATGTTACATAATATCCCACACAAAACTGCCATTGATCCAAACAAAAGCATTCCTAAATCCATTGTATTATTCACTGTTCCCTTCCTCATCTGTCAAACTATTTTGTTTTGTTTCTGACCACAGCTGAACATCAAGCATAAACCACCCTTGAACATGTTGTACACCTCCTCTTTTTGAGTTCATTTGCAGTAACAGAGCTATTAAGTAAATCAGTTGAGTACTTTCCATTTCAAATGTTATTACTGGAAATTTAGCTACAAAGATGCGTCTAGTTACTCTTGTCTTACCTTATGTCTTGAAATGATACATTGGAGAGAAGACTTTACAGACATTGACTTAACTATGGGTTAGAAAAGTGGAACAATACTCCCTTGGTAAAGAGGGAAAAAAGAGGGAAAGCAACATAAAATAAGTTTATTGGTGTATTTTGAAGGATATATGAGTGCTTTTCAATGCTGCAAAGTAACATATGAATGCAATGCAAATACCGGTTGATGAAATGTGATGCACTGGGTTAACATGGTCCATAGTTAAAAACTAAACTGAGAGTGGAAAAGTTAAAAATGAACAAACAAAAAGCATGCAGCCACAATGGAAACTTTCCTTAGATTCCAGGAAAGTCTCTCTTAGCTGGAAGTGGTTGAGGATGTGGCAGATCTCTCCTGCCTCTACTGGCACAAGCTCTTAAATGGATGGATTATGAATGCATTGTGCTGGCATATCCTCCTTCCACAAAAGATTCATCTTTGTAGCAAAATATCCTCTTCTGGATGTGCTGAAGCATGTTGCCCTATGTGAAAAAAAGCTTTCAAGTAACTCCCTGTAGACTGACATGAGTCATCTGTTTTTTATGTTCCTACAGTTCTGCCAAGACTGCTAGAAAGCCCTGTAATTATAACTGGTGTTCGTGGCACCAGCAAGGCCCAAATTAATTTTTCTTATGGATGTCCTACAGGTGGCGCTGTAATTTCAGTGTGATGAATAGTAAAGCATGGAGATCTCTGTATAACTCCTTTACCTGACTCTGGACCCTGGAATTTTGTTGTGACAGGGCAAGAGATCTGAGAAAATGCAGGAGAATCCCTAAGCAGCAGTATCCCTCCATCCTGCTTTGAGACAACTGGTCTGTAATATTCCAGTGAGTCAAAAAGGAAAAAAATCATTTCAAAGTATGTGATAGCCTGCTTTTTTTTTAGCAATGCCTATCACTTTGAAGATGAATGAAATTTGAGTGCATGCTCTGTCTTTATAGACTAATGTGATACCTGAGATAAATAAAGAGCTGTCTAGATAGAGAAATGAAAGTTACTTGGATATTTGTGCTAGATGTTTATTCATTCTTGAAGTCACATACCTTTGGCCCAAACTGTTAAATATATAAGCCAGAAAAGTACCCAAAAAATACAAGGTCCTGAATTTTCATTTCCTTTTTCCGAGAAGCCTAGTGCATATGTAACTTACAGAGGCATCTGTCTCATATTTTTAAGAGAGTTATTAATTTTGGCTTACCACTCTGTTGGTTAGCTGAAAAGGAAATGTGGTAACCAAAGATGGTTGATTTGAAACTATTAGATCCAGGTGCTTGTCTGCAGATCTTGCTGTCATCCCTTGCTTGGATGGGGTTTTCTGGGACACACCTTGCAGATGACCTAGAAAAACCAAACCAACAGCACTTCATGTCCCATCTTTCCATTTGTCCCAAGGGCTTCCTGTCCTTGGTGTGGCTGGGTTCAGGCTCTAGCACACCTTGGGGTTCAGGATTGAACGCTGGGGCCTTCAGGAGACTGGGACTGGAGAGGTGCTCTGAGGAATGTGTTAGCAAGAGAGGCTGTGCTGAAGCTTGGAGAGTGCCATTTGTCATTGAAACTTTCTTCTGTTTCCCACAAGCCTCTGCTCAGGAATGTATGAGAATACATTTTTAAAATCAATTTCCATATGGAAAACAAACAAAAAATACTAAAAATTAGCTATCTGGGAATATTTCTAATATTTTATTCTCATCTCCCACCCCATTTCCACATGTCTGGGTTCTGGCATTAACACTTCTGACAGGCAAGGCTTTTAGCACTTGCTTTGATGCCTGACTTGTGGTTTGTGTAGTCATGGCTTGTAAAAGAGACATGAGTTTCCTCTTGGGCAATTTCAGCATTGCGACTGATTTCTGTAAGAGTTTCCTCTCTGCTTTGCAAGGTGTATGGAGCTGATGGGACAAGTGTGGCTATCCTTCAGAATTCCTTGCTGGTAAGGTTGTGGCTTATGGCTTTTTGCTTTAGTGACAAGTGTTAGTTATTTCTGTCTAGTCACGTCTATCTTCTTTTTCTTTTTAAAAGACAGTATAGTTTTAGCTGATAAGAAACAATGTTCACTTGGCATAATAAAGGAAGTTCACAGGGCAAGTAGCTGCCTGATTTTAAAGACCTGTGTAAAAGAACTCATGTTCTCCCCTCCCTCTCTCTACTTTAGTTAAAAATGCAGATGGATCACTAAAAAGTTATGAAATAATTAGAAAAAATATTTGCTGAGTAAGGACAAGGGACAACATGTATATGAATTATTCTCTTCTGGACAAGTTTAATTCAGTTATGTTTTAAGATCCATCAAGGGACACGGTAACAATCTTTTCGTGACTGTTTCATGTAAATCTGATATTTGTGAAGATAAATGTGTAATATGGAAATTGAAACAATTCCCTTATTGATTTTGGGTTCCTAGAGAAAAACATGCAAATATACTGTTGTGTGAAGAGAATTTAGGGTGCAATATGGGAGTAGATTTTATTGTGCTGGGGTGACACCACTGAGCAGAATTATTTCTGTTTTCAATGTGAAAAGAATTTTAGAGTCCATTAATTTTAATGTTTCTCTCATACCCATTGAATTGAATGAGTAAAGACACGGCTAAAGTACTGTGTGAATGGGCTTACCCATATGAAAGGACAGCTGGATTTAGAATCTCCTGTCCTTTGTGCTGAAACAGAAAACCTAAACCTCTGTCTTTGTCTCTGGATTCGAGTTTTCATCAACAAAACGTTCCTCTGGAGAAAGTGGAGATTAGCATCTAGTTTAATTATTCACTTACCTACTTTCTTTCAACAGGTTCATTTTGAAGTGTAGGGTTCGGTAGTATTAATTTGGTTTCTTGGAAGGTATATTATCCCTGTGAAGGAACAGCAGTTCAGTTTGGCAGGGTTTTCCCACCTGCCAGTTATGCCAATGTTCAGTGGTGTGTGACAATTCAAAAAGGGGAGGGAAATTGTTTTGTGATTTCTTACAGAATGGTCTTTCTGTACCCTCCCCTGTGGTGAAACTTTCTAGATGCAAAAACTACCTGTGTGGAAAGGAGATTCCTACAGTGCCCCTCTCTTGTTGTTGACTCCAGTGGCAGAGCTGGACACGATGTGACCAGGTGTAAGTCCTGTGGCACGTGGAGGCTGTGTGCCTCAGGTCAGGCACGCTGAAGCTGTCTGCTTTCAAATGCTGCATCACCTTCACTTTGTCCAGCATGCTGCCTCACTGCTGCCCCTTTTCCATCACAGGGTGCTGTAAGGCTCTGTTTCACTTTATGGATGGCAAGAGCTAGTAGCCAGGCTGCTAATGTTCTTGTGAACTTTGGGTTCTAGCTGTTTGCTACTTATCCTCATGCTTACTTGGACACCTGATTTCTTGCAGGGCTGTCTAGCTGCCAGAACACAACATTTGCTTTTCAGCTGACTGTATTTCCTTGTAGGTGCAGCCTGCTTAGCATGGCAGGCTTTCTACCAGCCCTGTGCAGCCTCTGCAGAATGATGGGGAAAGGCATCAAGCCAATACAGGCTGAAGGGCTTCCTCATTTTTTGAGATGCTCTGTTTTGTCCTTGTTGATTCCAGATGTTTCCACTTGCCCCACAAACCCATCTCTTACGCACTCCCCCATGATCTCTCAGAAGTTATACTGACTTGATTGTGGGTTAGTGGGACAAGGTCTGCTGTGGATAAAGACACAGCTGCAGGGGACTGTACAGACAACAGTATTGTGCACTCGCTTGATTAAATGGCATGGATTTGCAGCCTGCTGCTCACCAGCTTGTCATGGGGAGATCCTAGGAGATTCTCAGTTGCTGTTGGATCCTGTGGTAGGAGCAGTAACCAAGGAAAAGGCTGTTGGTGAATGACATGCTGAATAGTTTCACTGTTTTGGGCACAGAACTCTCTTCAAGGAGTCACTCAACCCCCTGTTAACTCACGAGTGCTGTTTACAGGCCAGTGTAGCTAGTACTGATTTCATGTGTGGGGGAAGGTGTCCTTCCTGATGCATCCCTTAACGCTGATAAAATCATGCTGAGTGTTGCACAATCACTAGACAAGGAGATGGGCACAGAGGTAATGTTGCATGTGAAACTATAGCTATTACCCCTTTCTGCATCTCAGTTCCTTTTTGCCTGAAGGAGAGACACATTTTTTTCTCTTAAGAATTTCTCTGGAAAGCAGTATATGCAGTTAAAGACACAGCTCATCAAAGCGTGTGCGCTGCGTTTATGCCTTAGCGACATGAGTTTCTAAAAATATTTCCC
Organism: Rhabdornis inornatus; assembly: GCA_013397075.1. Taxonomy (NCBI): domain Eukaryota; kingdom Metazoa; phylum Chordata; class Aves; order Passeriformes; family Rhabdornithidae; genus Rhabdornis; species Rhabdornis inornatus. The sequence goes on from VWZS01003477.1 coordinate 3,217,722, forward strand.
TTTTGCAGGCTCCTCTACTCTTTAATTGCTCACTTCTCTTTCCTATCATCAAGTTACAGTCTGGCTGTCCTCCAGTGTCTGTTTCTTTTGCTTTTGCTATGGGGCATCTCTGGCATAAATCTTGTGAATAGGCTGTGTCTGTCCTCCTCCAGCTCTATCCCCTGCCTCTGGCTTAGCTGAGTCATGCTTTCCCTGTGCTCATGCTTTCAGTTGTCCCCGTATTCTTGTGTCCTTTCTCTCCAAATAGATCTTGTGGGTTGCTTCTAGGGTGGAAGAAAAAAAACATCAACATAATGACATGGCCTTGAGTCACTGACTACGTCTTTAACTGCTTCTTCTGCAGAAATGGCTTCCTTATCAGGGCAGAGCTCATCTTCCTTTGACTTCTCTACCTTGCTTTTCTCCAAAACCTCGTCTAGTCTTCCTCTCTTTCTCAGCTAGCATGTTCTTATTTCTTCTATTGACTACAACCAACAAACAAAATCATGTCTGCCTTTATTTTATCCTGGCATTGACCTTCAATTTTATCTGAAAATCTCTTCTTAAAACCTTCCATCTGTGATTCTATCTGCCAATGGTTCTCCATCTGTTTTCTGAAAACGTATGCAAAATGTCTTTCAGAAGGTCCTGATAGACCTCAATATGCTGTTTATGATCTAATAAACATTACTGTACTCTGATTTTTTTTACCAAATGTAGAGTTTGACCTGTCTCTCTGGTATGTCATGGCTCAGCTTCTAGTTGAATCCAGCCAACACGATCAACTTCTACCTTTCCTAAGCCATACTTGCTCATTACAGACAATGATATCATAATGATAATGCTGTCATAGTCTAAGGACTTTCTTTAGTTCATTTCCAAGCTATTGGAATAAACTTTCAAATGCCTTCACTCCCCATACACAGAAACATACTGTTATCCAAGTGTCATTATCTAATGTCACCTATTATCTGGCCTTGACAAGAGTAATTTCATCACCACATCAGTTCAGAAACTCACTGCAAGGATAGTTTTCTTACTCTGGTTCATTGATGAATCTCCTATCTTATTTATTTATACTTCTGAGCAGCATTAAACATACTGAACCTGAACTCTCATTTTGAACTCCCTGGGATCCTTCACTCCCTGGGATCCCTCTCTTAGTTTTACAAGCATTTGGATGTATATGATCTCATTATTTTTCAAAGCCCTTGCTCTGGTGCTAACAGAAACCTTTGACAATGCCTGTCCTCAGGCTTACTGAGACCCAAAATATGATGCTGGTGGTTGTTGTCCTGCTGTTATCTTGGAGTCTGTCTGATTCCTGCCTACATCCTCCTGCTGTATCTCATCTTGACCCTGCCAAGAGCAGTTGTCTTTTCTTCCCTGTTCCTACAGTACACATGGTCCATGTAATGGAAGCAAGCATATTGCAATCCCTCTTGCTAATACTTCAGAAAAGTTTCTTCAAAAATATTTTGTGTGGTGATGCTGTGAATCACTTTACATATTTTCCTGCTTTGTTACATTGTGTAGCTGTTTCATTATCTTTGTTCCTTCTTGCAAGGTCTCAAGAGAGCTCATGCTCTTATTCCGTGGTGCATCCAAGTCTACCTGGTTCTTCTGGGAGCAGCTTCTAGGTACAAGCACCATCCAAATACCATACCAGCTGAGTCATATTAATTGTGCTTATTTTCTCCTAATCTAAAGCAAAAACAACTGCTAGGCAGTTCAGTTTGCCTTAAAGCTCTTTCATAGTTAATGTAACTCAGCTAATACACAGTAATTTACTTATTGTCTGGGCTTTCTGCAGCTTCCCAGTAGAGTCTTTAAATGATTTGTGTGGATCTTACAAAGTGCAAGGAGAAAGAAGATGATGTCAAACCGTCAAATTTTCTCAGAAAACAACAGTGTGAAGATGTTTGTATTAAGTAATATGCAGCGTTTCCCAAATTGGTTATTTAACATCCCTACAGATAAGAGTAAAATAGGGAATTTTGGGAGGGTAGGGAAGAGAGCTGAAATGGTGAACCAGAAATTATCACTATTTATTTATTTATTTATTTATTTACTAGGAATTTAGTGCACTGGAATTTTTTTCAGTTGTGGTTTTTGTGTTGTGTCTCTGCCTGGGGTCTTGTAGGTTTTGCCCAATTGCTACCAGCACACTTAAAGCAATGCTGAGATGAAGATTGAATTTGTATTTTAAATTGCCATGTAGAACACACCATTGCAGGGGTAAACAAGACCCTCCAGCAGTTTTTTGTGTTCTGGATGTGTTGTCTGTGCCTGGCATACACTTCATTCCCAAATGAGGTGCAAATGAAATGCAAAGATGCACTGTGAAGATAAAATCCTAGAAATACAGTGAATCAGAGAAATTTAACTCTGATCTTGGGTTCTTAAACCCACAGAAAAGACCTGGTCTTGTACTGGTTAATTGCTGAGTCCATAGGGCTTTTTCCAGTTCCTCCACTTCGGTGATTTCTGATCAGATAGACTTTCATGGGATGGTTGTGTTCTGGCTTGTTTGTCTCCTGATGGAAGCCTTGGTACAGCTTCAGAGACAGCTGCTCAGCATGCGGAGATATGTTCATCCTACTTTTGAGCCATATTATAACTTTAGACTATGTCAGATGATATTATATTTGGGTTCTATACTGCTGCCTGTGGATGTGCAAGGACAGCGGGTGCTCAGTTGGAGCCCATAGCTTTCCTCTGCTGCTGCTTCCTCTTCTTTCGCTTTTAAGGACGTGACAAGGTAGGAACATACTGGTTGCACACACAACACATCATGAAATTGCTGAAAACTTGACTGACATCCAGTTTGAACAGCTGTTCAGCCTTCTGACCTGACTCTGTGAAGTTTTAGCCTTGGCTACCTTGAATTCAAGATTTTCAGCGTTCTTTCATCCTATCCCTATGGCCAGGTCTTTTCCTGCTGAGAACTGGGGCTTAAATTCTGAAGTGGCAGACATTTAATAAAAAAACAGAACAAGCATATTGAAAGTGAATCCTCTGAAGTGGTTTGGAATAGCTTGCATCTTTTTCATCCGCATTGGTCTCAATAAATCACAGACTGATGGTCAAAAGTCTTTCCAATTTATGAGAAGTAGGTTTCTTGTGCCAACCTTCTTATGAATTTGGATGAATTTTGTATTATTACTTAATGACATATAAGTTATAAAGTTGAAATGTACGGACTGTAATATAATTTGAAAAATAAATTTTTTCAATCAGAACATAATTAAATTTAGAAATTATATTGTTATTGGTATAAATTAGAGCTCTGCTGCAATGGGAAATACCAAATGTGGGGTTGCTTTTCTTCAAGCATTTACCTCTTATTTATTGCCTTTACTAGGGGGGTTCTGTTGCCAATGAGAGTAAAAACTGAAGTAACAAGTTAAAATAATTCATTAAAAGAGGATCACAGAAATAAGAGCAACTACTGAGGCTGCAATTGCTGTGAGATATACAAATAGGTGATAATACTAATTTTATTTTATTCCACCTAGGACCTGGGAATTCAAAAACTTATTTTGACTATTTGCTTTTCCTCTATAAAGCTTCAAAATATGTGTATAAGAATTATGAAAAAATGGAGGTGCTCTATCTTGAAATAGACATATTAAATATAGAAGGACCTAAAGAGTAGGAACATTTTAGAAGAAAAACAGAGAAGAGAGGAAGTCTCTCCTTAGAAGAAAAATAAGACACACAGATTAACTTTGTGTAGACTGTTGTGAGAACCATGCGATGGTGGAATATAAGTATAAAAGTTTGGTGAAATACAGCTTATGACATTACAGAAAATCCAGATCATCTAGGAAAACCTTGAAGTTGTTCCTGTGAAAGAAAAAGTTCCGTTTTTAGTTCTATGTGAGTGATTTTAGCATATGGGTTTCTCCTTTAGAAAAAGGATCACTGCTTTCATTTCAGATTTTATTACAGTGAGGGCAACATTACAGAAAAGGAGTACAGAAAAGTGTTCATTTCTGTAAGATTCAAGGAGCAACTGTCTTATGTAGTCAGATCTGCATTTTCAGGAACAGCAGATAGTTATCTCTAGTGATTTATTTCTTTGTCCAGATGTTCTGACAAAGGCTATGGTGTCTAAGAAACAAGAATCAGTAAATCCTGAATGCCTACCAGATGCTGAAGGCTGAAGAAAAGTACTGCAGCAATCATTTGCATGCGGCCATCATTTGCAACCAGTCATAGGGTTTTTTTTTAAGATTTATTGCAGCTCTCAGGACCAAACAGCTTGTTATGCTATCCACCTTAGACAAAATCCCCTTTTCACACTGTTGAGGGTCTGTATTCTAGCAGATGCTACTTACTGTGCTGTTTTTGTGTGGTGAAGAGGCTGTTTTCTCTTGCTCATTGCAAATATAAATCAAAATAAATATGGCTGGTGGCAACTGAAGATGAGAATTAATCTGTTTAAAAGAAACACAAGTCTACTGCTGAAACAGTTGAGAAACAGGCATTGATAATGGACTTGATAATTAAACTGGATTTCAGGGTAAAATGTTTTTAAGAGTACCTTCTCATCATATCTTTGGGCTTTCATTCTAGAGATTATTTTTTCTGCCTCTCAGCAGTCCATATGTGGTCTAACTCAGACATACTGAGAGCAGCATTTGGCTCCCAGTTGCCTGCCCAGCCCACTGGCCTGGCTGTCCTAGACCCTGGAGAAATTCTATGCTATGTATTAGCACATGGATGTTGAATGGAGGAATGGGTTCTGGATGGGGGAAGCTGTGATGTCAGCAGTCTAATTTTCTTCATTCTCTTGTTCCTGGGGAAATGCCTTTCAGCCACGGGAAAAAGGAGGCCGCTTGCAAATCCGTGTGGCTCAGCAGATGACATTGTGAGCAGCAGCAGTTCCACCCTCGTCTGGTGAAACTTGCCAGGGCAGTTTATCCTTGCTATGCCTCTCCCCACTGGGATTGCCCTATTGCAGAGGTGATGTTCGAGTGCAGCACATGTATTTGCTGTGCTCTGATGTGTGGGAGGAAGATAAACTCTCCATTGCTCCCGACCTTTTAATGAAGAACCAGACAGGAGACTTCAGTTTCTTGAGAACTTTATGAATGTTGAGTGGAATTCTTTGATGGATGAAACAGCAAGTCTCCCAGGTATTTTTTACCTATTTCATCCTCATAATCATCAATGTAATGATTTTGCTTTATTTTTTAAAATCTGTTCTCTTGAGATTTCCCTGGAAGTGTGAATGTTGGCCTTTTGCATAGTGCTGTTGATACAACAAATGTTTCCTTAGGGGAAGAAAGAAGACTTACATCTAAGCTTCAGAGAGTGTAAGCAGTAACAACTTTTGCTGGCTTCGTGTTATCAAATGCTGGAGTTGAAAGCATGGTCCTGCAATTTTTACCTTCCACTGGATGCATAAACCTCCTGCAATGCCATGACAGCAAAGGTTATTCAGAACCACCTTCCAGCGAGGATGTCTCAGGTTCTTGTTGCTGCAGTAATACAAATTTGCAAGTAGAGCAGCAGTTCTGTACCTCTGTGCTAGGGTGAATCATGACCTTGTTCTGTCTTTAGGTACTGGACCTTGCAGTCCAGGACCTCAAAACTGTCCTTGCTGAACAACTGATGTGAAAAAATAGAGGAAGGAATGATGGTCCCTCTCTCCTCATCTGTATCTTTTCACAAGGGACTTGCTTCAAGAGAAACCCCTTAGATTGTTGTCTCAGGAGGCTTTTTATAGGTTTTTTACTTTTTTTTCCCTTCCTCCCTTCTGTGTTTCACCTTCTGGACTAGCAAAAACCTGTGCATCTTTGGAAGAGAGCAGAACATCAGGGAAGCGCTTCTTTTTCCCTGGAGTGTTTCCTTACTCCTTCAGTGCACTAACTTTTCACCTATTTCTGCAGCCAGCTTTACTTTGCCTGCTTTCATTGCCTGCCACAGCAAAAACAAAAAGCCAGCTAGGAAGCAGTAGGAATTGAATCATTGCACTCAATGTTTCTGCAAACTCTTCCTTGGCCTTCAAGCATAGCAGCACTAGGAGTCAGTTCGACACTAGAAAGAATTTGGGCAGATGCACTTCATTAAGCATGCCATTTTGTTTTCTCATTTTAGTCTGTGAGGCCATAGATGCAGCTGGAGCATGTCTTCCTTTTGTTGAACCTGCTCTTTCTTTCCAGCCCCTCTCCTCCTGAAGGCAGAGAGCACTGACTCCTGCAACTGCTTGCTCAGAGCTGTCAGCACATATAACCTGCTGCCCTTGGGCTTCCCAGCTGGGCTGACAGGACCTGGCCATGATCCAAGCAGGGCGATGTCTCCAGACCCTTTCTGTCTCCAATACAGGAGCAGTGAACTTTGTTCCAGTTTTTCCTGGCCTTCTCCCAAGCAGAGTCAGAAGTCATCTTTTCGAATTGCTTTCACATGGGGGGATTGAGTAATTCCAAATGCATTTGAAAACAATGTTATAACCAGTCGTATTATAAAATATAAATGTATTAGATCTGAAAAATGTGGTTTCTTGCTGCTAAGCCTGTGAAAAGAGCCCTTTGGTCTTTTCAAAGTGTAATGGTTATTCAAAAGGTTAAAGTTAGCCATTGTGGTCCAAGCTGAAGATATATTCTGACAATTATGTTTTATGACTATATTTTCATAGGCTTGCTCTTTCTGATACCAATGGTGAATCTGTAGCTTCATCTGCAACTGGAAACATGAAGTCATGGGGACCAAGGTGGGTGGGGCAACCTTACCCAGGATGGGACAAGTCCATGAACTTTGTTGAAAACTACCTTAGTGTCTATTTGTTACTGCCCCGAGGCAAAGTACCACCTTAATATCCATCTTCCCTGGTGAGCCTGCATGTGAGAGAAAATCTGAGGCCAAGAAACTCCTTGTACAAGTTAGGCAGTCAATTTAGATAGCTGATTAACCAGTTAAGTACCTGACTAGGGCTGACTAATTAGTGGTTAATGTTAAGGTTCTGTCAGATTAAATTGATCACTGGTAAGCCTAAGGACAATTAAGAGCTTGCAATCACTGTGATAATTTTTCCCCTGCATTGTTGCAAGAACCTCAGTTAGAGGTAATGTGATAATTTAGGACTATTATGTAAGGCTGTCTCCTTGCCACAGGACAGTGCTTCAAGCACTGCTGTAAATTGGGGCAATGCTGTTCCTAATGTCTGGTGAAATATATGATTAAGTAATCATTGATTTTTGGGGGGGAAACTTTCGTAGCACTCTCCCTGGTTTCATATCGCCTGTCAATTCATTTCCCATTGAAGTGCAGATTGTTGCAGGCAGTCAAATGAACAGAAAACAAGAGCAGGGGTTAAAGCTGGTGACCAGCGTGAGAAATGTAAACAGAAGGCTTAGAGCTTATTTTCCAGGTTGTCTGCAGCCCTGGCTTGGTGCTTGGTAAAACACAAATTTTCTTTTGGAGTAGTCCATGTCAATGCCTCCTGAAGAGGAGCTTAGCTATGCACATTTTGGGTGCTTCTGTGACACAAATAGTCTGAGTCATGTTGCATATATCAAATATTTTGCTCATAAGCAGGAAGGCATATGTCCACTCTGGATGTCATCTGGGAGATGCCTGGAAGGCATGTCTGGCAGGCTTATGCCATGATCATTGCAGATTGACATACTCACTGTAGCTTGTAATTGGCAAGAGACAGCATAAGGCCTTGTGGATTTTGATTTTCCCAAGAGGAATATTACTAATGAATTAAGATTGATTTTTGAAATTAGAGTAATTGGAACCTCAGTGTTCTCTTTTTTTTTTCTTTTTTTCCACCCTTTCAAATTACATTTGATCTTTATAGAGATATTGCTATATATTTTAGGAAAGATGATGAGTCAAATAGATTACCTCTATCTATTATTGCAAGATATTTTTGATAAGACACCTGTCACATTTCCATGTTTGTTGCATCAGCTTATTGCTCATATCCCTACTTGTTTATTACTCTTCTTGAAAAAGCAAGTGTGAAGTGAGACTAATAAAACTGTGCACACCAATACATATAGTTCAGTTGTTAAATCAAAACTGAAAAAGCCCTCAAGAACTTGGTTTAGAAATCTCTTAACTGAAACCAGATTTTACCTTATATTCAATTTAGACTGGAATGAAATCAGGTGGTTCAGATAACTCCTAGAAAAGCCAAAGAAGTATAGATATGGTTTACAAACGAATAATATAAATCCATCCCCCTTGCTTTTATTGAGTACATCCATTACAGTTTAGCCCCCAGAAAATGAGAGATGCAAGTTTGTTTTACTGTTTCTGAAACCATCTGAAGTGGGAGAGGGTTTACCATGTTTAATTTTCTCTCTTTGGTTTATTCCATATTTCAATTTTAGCAAATTGAGCATCCATTACATCAGACTGCAATCCTGTTGCACATCTTCTGTGTGGGTACCTTAATCTGTAGGCTGGAGGGTTTTCCTCTCCTTCTGTTCCTAGAATTCAGCTTGTTGCAAGTGGAAAGTTTTAGGAAGAGGGCTAGAATCCCAAACCCACCGTTTGGGGTGACATTCATCTTCAAATTCAGTGTCCACCTAAGTCAGGAGAAGGATACACAGAGGTCTTCAGGCTGTAACAGAGCACTGTGAGTGCTGTGAAATGGGCTGAGTCTTCTCCTGCTGCAGCTATTCCATCTAGGAGTCAGGACACCTTCCTGATGATATGAACTGAAGGGTTGTCTCTTACTAACCTCTCACTGACTTGCAGAGCTCCTGAGTTCAGGTGTAGCTTTCATGGGCTGGGGAGCCCTTCTGCTGGCCAAGCTGCCAGCCCTGATCACGCCCTTGGGCTGCCAGGGTGTGACCACTGACACAACACAGAGGGAAAAGTGAGGGCACTGCCCATCATGGGATCCCAGCTGCAGCCTGAGTAAGTGGCATATCAAGGGGCAGGGGGCTTTGCTTTCCAGGGACAGCCCCTGCAGGGTCATGCTGGGCCATCCAGTAAGGTGGATATTGATTAGCTCTATTGGAGTGGTCGCATTTATCCAGCTCTTTCTCCTAATTCACCTGACTGTTCAGAAAGGAGAGATAGTTTTCCCACAGTGCACCTGCACAAAATTGAAAAGGATCACTTATTTCGCTCTAGTGCAAAGATAAGCAGGTTATGCCCTCCTGAAATCTTAGTTTTGAAACAGTTGAGTACGCTTGAGTGGATATAAAAATCCTAATGCCTTTTCACAGAGTAACTAATCTCACTCAGGTTGGGCTTTCTAAGGAGAAACAACTCAGGTTAAGTGTCTATGAGTTATTTCTGCAGTGATTATGTGATTTTTAAAGTATCTTTCATTACACAGGGAGCAATAAATAATATTATTTAACTAGAATGGGACAGAAGTCAATGCTGCTTTTGAACACTGGGTGCTGGCTCAAAACTGCTTATCCAGTTTCTGGGAACTAAGCAAATGTTCGAGTTGAAGTCACTGAGAAGAGTTAGCTGAAATCCATTTCAGGTCCTTTAGCACAAAGCACACAGGAGGAAACCTTGCCTTGCCAGTTCACTAATGCTTCTCCTCTTGCTCGTGGTACTGTGTCAGATTCAAAGTTGTGCAGTTCCTCCCCAAACCCAAGGCACACATGAAATTAAGAAATGACAGGAAAAAGGCCACGTCACAATAATTACTGTGATGTGGTCTGTTATTCCCTTTCTTTCTTGCTCTGTATTTGAGGCACAATGTTAATTTACTTGTATAACTCAAGGTGTTTCCTCTGCTTGTTTGTACTAGCTATGATTTCTAAACATCCTTGAAATTATTGGCCATAACATCTCTCCTCATCATGATATTACTTCAACTTGAGCTACTTATAGAAAGTGCTTCTTTCTACTTTTGAACAGAAATGGCTGGGAGCCAGAAAAATACGTATTTGTTTGTCTTTCTATTTTTGTTTTGAAATTACTGGAAGCCAGTAGGTGGGTTTTTATTTTCTTTTTTAAGATTTTATTTTCAAAATAAGACAAATATTATGTATGAGGAGTGGCACATATCTTAAATAACTGGTTCTAGTAACAGGAAAATGTTCTTGTTAGAAATTCTTCTGAAGTGTGTCTCTATTTCTGGAAATCCTTTCTTGCTTGCTTCAGCAGAGTTTTGTATCCTCTCTCATTTTTCTCCATGGTTCTTTCATATGCAGAGGGGTGAGTTTTATAGGTATGTTTTAATTTGTCTTGTACACTGCACAGATTCAGCATCTGTGCATTCTACCAACCAAAGAAAAATCACACAGGGAGCTGACAAGTTCTTGTGTTGACCAAATGAAATCATTTAATCTGCCACCTAAATGGGTACCTACTAACCTGGAGTGTCTTTGGAAAATAGAATCCAGTGTCTGCTGTTGGGCTGCACAGATTTTGGTCTCCAGAAAGCAAAATTTCAATCCATTATAAAATGAGTAGTCCAGTATGAGGCCTCATCCCATTCAGGAGAACCAGAAGGTTACTGAATTTATATTCCCAGAAAATGCTGGGAATTACATAACCAAAACAGGAATCCAAATCCTACAGATTTCTTTCAGACTAAAGACCAAAGCAAACAAAAAAATCCACTCCCAATTTTATTTATTTATTTATTGTCTCTTGCATTTCCTCTTAAAATCCCAAAAACCTCCAATTCCACCCAACTCCAAAACCCATCACAACCAAGAAAAAAGCAACCCTCTGGCACATCCATAAGCTTTGTTCTGTTTATTTCATAAAATAAGCTTGGGTAGTTTTGAGCTAATGTTACTTACTGCTTGTTGATTTCTAAATAAGTAAAATCAGTTCACATGACAGTATCGTCTTTGGAAATTTATTTTTTTTAGGTGTTGGAAGAAGTCGGAGGGTAGAGTTAGAAGGACAAAATGTTTTAAAGCATTTTTTATTCTAGTGCCAAGACTTATGTTGTATGAAAATGTAATACAGAGCTTAAGTAAGCAAAATTTTCTCTTTTAACAGCTTTTCCATTGAACTTTGAAACCATTCATGGAAGCTGATGGCAATATTCTTGTAAGTATAATTAAAGTTATGCCAGAGTTATTGGTCATCTGAGGAGGTCGTATGTTGAGATTATATCCTTGTAGTCACAAAGACCATGAACAGCGTCAAAGAATAGCACATCTGAACAGCATCAGTATCCAAACAAGATCTTTCTTATGGGCCAATCCAAGTGGAGAGGTTGCCCCAGTTCTGCTATAAGCATAAGACGAAATCTACTGCGCATGCCTGATGCGAGGGATGCCCTCACTTCCAAGTTCTACCCCACAATGGATGAGATAATTGTAACCTAAGACACATGAGCTTAGCAAAGGATTTCTTAGCCACACAGTCTAGCCCTTGGGAAGGTTAAAGAAAATACAGCTCTGTAGAATATAACTGTTGATCATAGCTGCCTTTGGTGCCTTCTCAGGCTCATGCATTGTAAGTAGAACTTCATGAGACATTAAGCCTGTTTTTTAGTACTAGCTCAATGCCCCTGCCTTTTTTTTTTCTCTTTCCCCTGAAACAGCCTCATATACATATTTCACCCTATTTTTATTCCTGGGGAGTTTGCAGGCTACCCCTGACCCAGGAGGTCCTGGAGCCTTTGATGCAACTCCCTCTGAATAGGAAGGGTCAAGAGTCCTTTAACTGGTGTTTGAGAGGGGCCTACCCTGAGAGCAGGCGACAGAGCCATCAGTTTGTGCAGCAGGGTGTGAAGAAGGAGTGAAATAAGGTGGCCTCCACTGAAAGTGTGGGGCTGTAACAGCCTTAGACATGGTGGCAACAGGGTAGTTTCTCCAGAAGGTGTAGAAACAGCTGTCCCTGCTAGGGCAGAGGTTTCCATAGAGAGTGGCTGCAGCCCTCCAAGTCCCAGACTTCAGGGGGCGTCAGGAACCTCTCCCTGAGGCCAAGGGTGATGTCTCTTAGCCCTGCAGGCCATCTTGGAGGAGCAGTGCTGGCAAGGGGAGGAGGTTTGGGAGGAAGTGTTCAAACTGTGCAGTGTCAGAGAAAGTGGAAGGGAGGGAGATAGGGTCTTCTCTGAGACACAACAGCCTGAAGACCATCAGTCCCCAGCTGCCATGGAGAAGCAGGCAGTGTCTATGCCCACTGTCAAAGTAAGCAAAACCTCTGGAGAATTGAAAGGATGGAAGTTGATGACTTCTTATATCAAGAGGAAACTCCTGCCCCATCTAAGAACTGGTTGACTGCCCTCAAAATTGAAGAGGAGCCAGATGTGTCCCCTAGCAAAGGATGTGGTTCACTTAACTGTAAACCATGCAGGTCTACCAGGAATAAGTGGTAAGACCCTGCAGTGTGTGACCCTGCTGCGAGGGACAAAGGACCCGTCTGTAGCCTGACCAACCATCCAGAGATGTTTGCTGCCTGGGAGGGACCAGGGTCCAGGATGTTGTGCAGAGACTGCCAAAGCCTGTCCAGCCCTCTGACTCCTATCCCCTGTGGTTATCCCATTCGAGCACAAATGTTACTGCTAGGGGAAACCAGTATATGCTGGGGACCATAGAGCTGGAAAGCAGCTTTGCAGAGAAGGACCTGGGAATCTTGGTGGACATCATGAGCCACCAATGTGCCCATGCTGCAAAGAAGGTAAATGGTATCTTTGGCTACATTAGACAAAGTATTGCCAGCAGGTCAAGGGTGGTCATAATTTATTCAGTGCTGCTGAGGCCACTCCTGGAATAACTTCTCAATAGACTAGACACATGATGTATTGAAGAGACCCAATGAAGGGCCAGAAGAATTATTAAGGAACTGTAGTACCTAAGATATGAGGAAAGACTAAGTGAACTGGGACTGTTTAGTTTGGAAAGCAGGCTCTTACCCATGTGCATAAATAGCTGAAGGGAGGATGCAAAGAAGAGGACATGGTGGTGGTGCTAAGTTGATAGTTGGACTCGATGGTTTTAAAGGTCTGTTCCAACCTTAATGATTCTATGATTCTTCTTAGTGATTCCCAATGACAGGACTAGAAGTGATGCACACAAACTAAAGCACAGGAGAACCTGGTTCCCTCTGAATGTCAGGGAGCCTTTTCTACTGTGAGGATGACTGGGCACTGTCACAGGTTGCCCAGAGTGGGGTGCCTCCATGCTTGGTGAAATGCAAAAGCCATCTGGAAATGGTCCTGGAAAACAAGATGGGGAGTGGACTTAGATGACCTCCTGAAGTCCCTTCAGTCTTAATTGTGCTCTGATTCTGTGGAAAAATAGGACATCTAAACTGACAGAAGCCTCTGCTGAAGTTGTCACTTCTCTCATATATTTTTGCTCATCGCTGCAACCTGCCTGGCACAGAAGTGGCTATGAACAATGCACAGTTGAACACATTCCTTTGCAACTCACTCATGGTGTGTTTGCCAAGTGGAGGAGCGATAGATAGCAAGTTTGAAGTCTGTGTTGTTCTGCGGAATCACTATCCCATCCTGTTCAGTCCATAGCAAACCAAACCCTACCAAAATAATTAAAATCTACTCTCTATTACAAGTCTTGCACAAAAGTGTATGTTTTGCAGTTGTGCCAGAGCTTTCTGAGAACTATTGCTCTCAGATTTCCCTTGGTAAGAAGAAATAGAAATATGTCTGATGTTCTCAGTTCATTTTTCAGTTGAACCTGTGATAATGAAATAAATCACTTCCTATTAGGAAATTGAAAATTATAGAAAAGTACCCACCATTGTTAAAAGCAAAATCATGACATTTGGTTTAGTTTCAGATTTTTCCAGTGGCTATGTCTGCTAGTTACAATACATTCATATCTGAAACTGCTGTTATGCCTCTGGTTTTATTAGTAACAACTCTGCCTCCCACAGTTTTCTTAACTCTGCACTGGTAAGAATCTCTAGAAGAGTGAAACTTAAACATATCTCTTAATCAATGTTCACCCAGGTCCACTGACATAAAAGATTATGGACTTTTTAATAAAACAATTTTCAGTGAAGGAAACTTTAATTTACTTCTTGAAAAAAGGTTTGCCACTGGAGACTTGCTAATGTGCTGTATTCACATGGAAAATTGAATCCAAACTGTGCTGGTAAGGCATTTTGTGAATTTTGTGGTAGATTCATTTAAATATAGGTTTTCTATTGGTTTAAGATGAAAACAGTTTAACTAAAAACTGTTTGTTTATTTCATAAAGTATCTATCTGATTCCAAACACTGTGCTTTGGAGAAAGAGGTTGTTTTTATTTGTTTATAGATCAACAAAATTTGAGAAGGCAATTTTGTGAATCATGCCAGATTTTATTGCTGCAGTTGGGGATAAGAGGTTTCTCTTGTGTGGAGCAGAACATGTATTTTTTTATAGGATGAAGCTGGGTTTCTGAACAGCACTAAAACACAACCAGAAGTTACAGGATTCCAGACTTAGTACTAATTTGTTGAAAATTTACCTCAATTTTCAGGAATACTTGGAAAGATAATGAGAAATGTATCTTAATTTAAAAAAAAATCATTCAGCAGTTATTTTGTTGGAGATTTACCATGCATTTTATCCAGGCAAATTAAATGCAGTTCCAGCTGGAGAAACCGCTCTTCCCTCCACCGTTAATTTCCCAACTCCTCCCACAATATATGAAGAAAAGCGGGTTGGTTCATCACCCCTATCAACTCGCAGCAGGATACCATCATTGCCTCAGAATAATAAATTTGTAAATTTTTTTTATAAAGTGGGCCCCAACAGATGACTTACGTAACATGGGTATTAACTCTTTTTTGACAGATGAGCAATAGACCATGTTATTTTTCTTTAGATCATCAACAAGGTTAGTGGAAAGATTGCTTCCTCCTCAGTTGTGTAGAGAGAGCCACATCCTGTCTCAGCATCACTCTTCTTTTTTATGACTATATTGGTTAGAGATGAAATGACCCCAGTATAGCACCATGGCAAAGATGTGATGTTGCTTTACTACATAGTTTTTGGGCCAGGAGACCTGATTCATATTTGTTTTTCTTAATACCATTTTGAATAACTCTGAAGGAAAGTAATTAGTTTGTGTGACCCATTGATTCCCTGAGGCCATATACTATTTCCATGTGTCCTAAATAGGGTGTAAATTTCTTTCGAATGAAGACATGAAGGGTGGCCTATAAAGGATGGGGAAATAGCAGAGTCTCTAATAGAGGTGATGTGTTTTCTTATTGCTTTTCTTTGTGTGTTGTCATGGAGAATAGTCTGAGAGAGAGAGAGAGAGAGAGACAGTGGAAGAATTAAAAAAAAAATAAGGGAAAAAGGAAAAAAAGAATATTCAGTGATTAAGCAGGAGTCTGGGATTATTCATGCTTGGTAAAGCCTCCCACAAGAGTGTTGTTCAGGTCATGTCAAAAAGGCATCAGATAAGCACAGGACTGTCATACATGGCTCTGTGGTACACGCTGCGGAGATCCCTGCTTCAGAAAGTTGTGGCTCTTGTAAATACTGGTGACAGTGGTCTCTTCTATCATTGTTTCCAGACAGTCTAGCTTTACTCACCTTTAATTTGCCTGTGACAAGAGCCATCAAATTTTTCAAGAGTGATGTGAAATGGGTTTTGTTTTGCTGAGGAGCTGTCTGGCGAGGCGGAGAGGTTACATTAGGGATGTTCATAGCGTAGCTCTGCAGCGGATCAGGTAGCTACCGCCTTTGCATAGCAACGTTGTGGCCAGCATATTAAATCATACGTCACTTTATCCAGCATTTGTCATCTGGAGACTTCAAACCCTTCCTAAAAATAGAAAAAAAGTGAAGGCTTTAGTTCGCACTCTAGAGAAGGAAAGGTTGAGGCAAAGACAAGTCAAGTACTTTGTCCGCAATCACACAACCAACCAGCCTGTCTGGGGAGAATTTGCTCCAAAAGTCATACCTTCCATCTTCAACTACCTCCTTTTTTGTTCTGTGGTCTTCTCTTTTAGTTTCATTTTCTATGTGTTTATACAGGATTAAATATGTAGACTGCAAATGCATAAGTAAATTCAATTGTGTTATTTTTGCAGTGACTAAAATTTCCATATATTTTGTGTGATCTTTTTCTTAAGAAATATTATGAAACTATTTCATAGGGAAAAAAATTATGTTCTGCATTAAAAAAAAAAGGCAAAGGTGAAGATCCATTTTTTTCTTTTTCATGATTTCTTAGAATGAGCTAAATGACTATCAGTGATCTGGCATGTTTTTTAATCTGCCTGTGTTTGTAAATCCTCCTTGTGGAGCCTAATGAAGCATTAAAATGCTGGAGTTTTAGCTTCTATTTTTCAACTTCAAAACACAGAACACGATTCAGGCAAACACAGCGAAGTAGAAGCTGTCTGTGGATGTGAAACAGGAAGCAGTAGTAGATAGACACATGTGTAATAGGGTTGTGTTTGCTCTTGCTCAACTAGATATACATCAATTTTAATTAACACGTTTTTTGCTTCAGCTGCTAACATCCCTTCAGCAGTGAGTGGGTTATGTGTTTCCATCCTGCATATACCACCAGCATCACCACCACGTCCTTCTCGAGCTTCCCCCTCCCCTTTCTACACAAATGTTGCAACACAATCTGAAATTTCCTCTTTTCTTTCCTTCCTGCATTTCTTACAGGTTCCTTTGCGTCAGAAGGCAAAAAAGAAAAGTCAAGGTAATGAGAGATTGTTTTTTCTTTTCTCTCCTGGATTCCTCTTTTGTTATTTTCTTAGTATGTCTTATTCTTGGGAGGGCGAGGATTTTGTACTGCTACTCATCTGGTGAAAAGCTGCTTTTTAACTCCACTGATTCTTACACCGATTCTGAGAAAAATGACAACAGGCTGTTCCTTTGGACTAAATCCTTGTGGTATGTTAATTGAATCAAAGCTGGAAATCAGTGAGGTAGAATCAGCTGCCTGCACAGATATACACACTAGTGGTTTTCATGTACTTGGCATAATAGTTTTCTCTAGCTGACTTAAATAGACGTATTCTTTTCAGTGCAGCTGTGTGAGGGAAAATATATGCATGCTTCTCTTAAAAAGATCAAAGGCTGTATTTTTAATTTACAAAAACTCGTGTATGGTTATCATTAATTAGTATCTGCATTATCTATACCTTACTGTTTTATTTCTAAACAGCAGCAAGCCTTTCAAATGAATGTGTGTTACTGTCACAGCCATTATAAAACTGAATGACTTTTAAGTGTATTTTAAGATATGCTTGGATGACTTACTGATATTCCTAAGTAAGGATGATATCCTTAATTGGCAGCAACATCTTTCCTGGTAATGCAGTTTTAAGCAAGCACAACACTGTATTTTTAATGGCACAGGGTTCTTTATAATGAGCCGACGGAGGATATCCTGCAAAGAGCTGGGGCAAGCTGATTGCCAAGGATGGCTCTACAAAAAGAAGGAAAAAGGAGCTTTCATTGGCAACAAATGGAAAAAGTTCTGGTGTGTGCTAAAGGAGTCATCGCTGTATTGGTACAGCAGTCAGCTGGTGAGTACAGCATACAGCCAGCTCTGGGTGCCAGACAAACAGTGTCTGCTGGGACTGAGAGGAGGGAAGCTGGGGTCACAATTTAGGTGCACTCTGGAGGAGTACAAATAACTGGGTTTATTTATCAGCCCTGACACTTTTTGTGATCTGGGAAGTGTCTGTATGAATTTGAAACATGCAGAAAACTACGTGTTTTCTAGTTCAGCAAGTACTTGTGAAATGTTAACTTGCAGTCTGTTTTGCCCTGAAAAGAGCTGTTCTTTAAAGGCTCTGGTGGCATTTGAATTCGAGAAGTGTTTTCCTGGGTATAGGCAATTTGCAAACACTTGTTGTCAAGAATCAAAACAGGAATGCTTCTGCACTTCTTATCGATTTAATTTTCATAAATCTCTCTCCTGTTTCTCTTTCCATCCCCTTCCACACTGAGATTATTCTGTCTGTGCACTTGGTTTATTTTTCTTTTTTTTTTAATTCTATTTTTTTCCTATTTAATTTCCCCCCCCTTTTTTTTTCTTCTTTCTTTTACTGTTTGTCCTCCTTTCAGAGTAAAGCAGCTGGCTTTACTCGGGACTTGTTTGATTGGGCAGGGAGGGTGTCTTGTCCATCTTAGGAAGATTCAGATATAGTTATTCTCTCCACTTTGCTGTCTGGCACTGCTACCTCTAAAAGCTCTTATCACATTCAAATGATGGAGTGACAGAGGTAAGAATTAGGGGTTGAAGAGAATTAGGGTATGCCAGCAAAACCTAGTTTGGAACTCAGCAGCTTCAGTGTCTAACTGTGGATGGTTCACGAAATTCAAACTAGCTGCTTTGGAAATCAGTATGTCACAGGCACAGCAAAGGATGAAAGATTAAAGGAACCCTTATTAATTCTTAGACCATTAAAAAACACAAATCAAAGGAAATCTGGATGATTTCCACTTGTTTATTTCCACTGCAGTAATCCCCATCAAAAATTTTGCTAACCGCTTCAGGGAAAAAAATAAAATATTTTAAGCCATCAAGAAAATCCTCATACCCTAAACAAAGCTTTACTCATGTAGACTAATTCACATTATCCCTTCAGCTATGGGTATAGTGTTAGTGGGTTTTTTTGTGGAGTTTTTGTTTGCTTGTATGTGTGTAAGAGAGAGAGATATTTTTTGTTTGCTTTTTATAAATCCAAATAAAAACTTTGACTGGTACTTCAAGATGATATTAACTATTTCTTTTAGGACTAAAGGAAAGAAACTCTGCTGGTCCTGGGCTGTTGTTTTTTATGATGTTGTGGTAGTCTGATATAAATTCCTTTCAAGACCATGTCAAGTACATGCATAATAGAAAGAAAAGAAATAGAAAGAAAAGAAATAGAAAAATTGGGAAAAAAAAAGTTTTAAAAAGCTACTTTTTTCCTAATGCTTGCAATATCTCTGCTTGAAAGACATGGTGAGGCAGTAATACTAATAAGCAGCATTAATACCTTGCAAAACCTTATTAATATTGGTTTTTATAAATCTGTGCTTGCAGTTGTACTTCTGGGCAAGCAATTTTAAGAAAGGTGAGCTGGCAGGCTGACGTGTCTTTTTAGACACAGAAAATATCAGAAAAGAATAATCCTGAGGAGTAATCAAGATGGGAGGAAATAAAAAAGGCAAGACTAGGAAAAATTTGCCTCTGGGAAGAGAGGAGTGATGGGGGAGAGGTGCAAATTCATCCACTTCCTTCAGTTGTTCTGGTCTAGTTAAATTCCGCTCCCGAGATTCAGAGAAACCATGATCATGCTGGTTCCAGTGCTCCTAGACAGGACTCATCCTTTTAGTCCATGCCTACTTCCTGACTGTCACTGACTGCCCCAAATGAATAAGGCTGAAAAATAAGTGTCAGCCTCATTCCAATTTATTTTATTTCCTCTGAAGAGCTCATATGGCTTCAGAATACTTGTGTCTTGTGTCAGCCCTCAGTTCTCACCTATCACGGCTGTGCCTTAAGCATGCTAACCTGTAGCACCCCTTTGCTTTCAACTTCTGCCAACTCTCACATACTATTTTACGTTAAAAACTCAAGGTTTCTTGGGGCAGCTTAAAGGGCCGCCTCCACGTAACTATAGGTTCAATCAGTGTTTGCAGAATGTCAGTAACTATGGGGTTTGGAAAGGAGAGGAGGTGTTCTTTGCTAAGGCCTTCTTTCTTAAATTCTTGAGACCAGAGGCATGCTCAGAGTTGTATGTGAGATCAATTAGACTCAGATATCGTCACTTCTAGATTGATGAAGGAGAAATAGCAGTGACAAATTCACCTGCCTGCTTGACAAGTCTCTGGCCTGGTGTTAGAACTGCCTGTACTTCACTGTCTTCAGCGAAGTTAGTCCTTGGTCCCAAGGAGGTGTACAAGATGACAGTCTAAAGCTCTGTTGAAACAGGAGTCCTGCTTCTCACGTCCTGAGGCTTCCTGTGACCAGCCCTTTTACAGAGGCTGATGCCAAAGGTGGTGATGAAAGAGTGGGGCTGATGTCAGAGGGACTGGGATACACTGGTTGCCTGTTGCTCTGCTTGACCGGGTTGGTTCTGGTGAGAAATGAGCATGGTTTGCTTGTGGATGTGTGAAAACCAGACACTGGCAACTGTAGCATAGCAACAGGGTGCTGGACCTTTTTTCTAATGAAGATGGAGAAAATAGAGAGTGGGTGGAATTTGTATGGGAACATGCATTATCCTGGATTTGGGTAGATAACCTCATCTGAATATCATCTTGGTCAGATTTGTCTTCGTGTGCCTCTGAAGCTCTGGATGTTTCTGTCACTCTGGTTTAATTTTTCTTCAAGCCACTCTGGTTCTGGGTCTCTCATGAGAAGCAGATTTGGGTACATGATATAGCATACTTGTTGTGACATTTGCAGCTGATATTTCCTTCAATTCAGAATAAAATATTTTGTGAATGCCGCAGCTCAAAAGAGTAAAAATAATAAACAGGTCAGCAATAGCAGATCAGACACACCAAGAGTGAGGCTTCTACTTCACTGAAAGAAAGCTTGAGAACACAGACAAATCTGAATAAATTTTTAATGACCTAGCTGAGGTCAGGGCCCAGGGGTCTCAGCAGGCTTGGGTAGGCTGTGCTGGAAGCTCTTCCCACACACCCTTCTTTCTATAAAACGTGAGGCAAATAAGCTTATCTTTGCAGCATGGAAGCACTCCCTGTCTGTGGAGGGGAAGCTGTTGGACTAAGAGGAAGCACTGAAGGGTTGGTTTTGCAATGAAAACACAGGAAATGTCAGAAAATATATCTGGGCAGTCAGACTTTCTGGGTGCATTCAAGAACACCAGACTCCTTGGACAACTGTTCTTTATTAGTGTTAATTTGCTGTTGTGTTTTGTTGTTGTTTTTTTTTTTTTTAGTACTGCTCTCTGTAGGCAGCTGCCTTGAAGACAAGTGTGTAAATAGTACAGTTTGTGATACTGCCTGACCCTTTAGCCATTTCAATTCTCATTCTGAAACCCTAGAGGGAATTAGTACTCCTACATAGGAAGAGGGGTGGTGGGGGAGGATTGTCACATGTAATCCCAGGCTCCTGGCTCTTTGTTCTTGTTTCAACTGTGTTGGATAGTGTTGGCTAGAATGGGACAAAGGACTACATGTCTCTGTCTGGTGGGTCTTTAGGGTAGCTTGGCTGGTTTTCCAAATAGAGTTGAAATAGGTTTTTGCAGACTGTGTTAACAGCGGTTGTCATGGGGATTCAGCTGAAAAGAAATATAAATATAAAATTAAAGAGTAGCAGGCTGTGATCTACTGTCACTATTTATCTTTGTACTTTTTTTTTTTCCTCATTCACTGCATTTAAATTGGTCCTCACTCCAACAGCTTTGCAGGAAGCTGTATAATTACGGTCTTTTAAAAGAAAAATATTTTACCTTTGAGCTGTAATAGCTGCTTCTGTGGAAGAGAAAAAGTCATTGATGGCACCTGATTGAGCTGAGAGGCTTGGGGTCCTATGGCCCAATGTCTTACACAAATTACTCACAGTTCTATGGGATACCTCATTGGTGTACTCGGCAGAGAGAAAAAAGTCTAATTCTGAACTGCTCCTCCAACATCCATAGGGTCTTCTGGGGGCAGTGCTGAAACACTCATGAAGCCATGAGGACTACCCTGATTTGCAGACTGGAGTTGTTCCACAATAACAAGATATTTCATTTTTCTAGTACTATTTTTTTTTAAATCTTGCTGCAACATTACACTCACTTTAAATGACTTACTAAATCTCCTAAAGCCACAATGTTTAGATAATATATTGAGGCAAGCTCAAAAGGACATTAACTTCTTTCATTGGATTCATGCATTGAGTTTCATAAATAATTTCTTTTTTCGGGGTGCAAAGCTTTTTCTGTGAAAAAATTGCTACTTTCTTTTACTGCCACAAGAATTTGCAGAGACTGTAGTTATTAACGAAATTATTTTTCTACAACTTCGAATAGCAAAAGCAAAGATTTATGTTAGGCTAACCTCCACAAAACCTACAAGAGATAACAGCTTATTCTTTTAAACATCCTGATTAAGCAGAAAACAGGTCAAGGTTCTTTGTATCTGAGATTTCTTGGGCTATTTTACAGCTTCACATCAAAATCTGAAGGAATCTTGAATGAAATGTGTGAATGAATTAAATAATAGCATGCTAAAGTCATGTTAGATAACAGTTTGGAAGAAAGAAAGCTCTTAGGATTTCTGTATGCTTTAAATGTTTTAAAATGTCATTTTTATCCCAAGAATGACTGAAAAGATGACTTCCACATGTTATTTGGAATTCTATTTGCTGACTGAAATAACACCCTTAAAATTTTAAGTGACTTCTTTTCCTTTTTCCTTTTTTCCCCCCTAATAATTATGAAGCTCCATACTCATCAAACCCCTCTTTTCTGTTACATAGATGGCACATTTTAGATGGTACAAATAGTGTTTTTCATTCATACATAAAATGAAACATAAATTTTCCTTTTAATGAACAAATATGAAATCACAGACAGAATTATTATAAAATCTGAATGCATTGAGAGACAAAGTGTATGTGAGAACATAATCTTTTACCAACTGGAACAGCCCAAATACCGCATGAGAAGTCGGGGGTTTCTTCATTGTACAACTGTTGAAATTAAAATACTGAAATCAAAGCCTGCAGACCTATATTTATTAGTAATTCAGAGGGTGCTTCTGTAATTTAGATAGAGGAATCTACCTAAATTATGAATGGATTAAGTCAGTGGTTCAAGTCTGAGTTCCGTTTCTGCATGGGTGGGAGTATTCCAGGTGAGTGTCTCCACACTGGCTTATGGGGTGCTGGTGGTTCATTAGTCCAATGCAAAATCCAAACACTCAAATACTTTTATACATTGACAGTAGAGACAGTGAGTTATCTAATGGCATTTCATGGACTTAATCCCCTCAGGAGCGCTTTTGCAGCTCTCTAAACTGTTTATAGGGTACAGTCTAGACCAATGGTTACTGCACCGATAGAACTGGCTGAGCTGTAACTGCATTTGAAACACAGAAGAAAGGCCAAACATGTCCCAGACCCGAGTCACCCACTCACCCATCTGATGGCTTACCCAGCTTAAGCCATGGATTTATTGCTGCATGGGTACCTGGGTATATTCCTTCACCCAGGGTCTCGTGGATAACTTTTTCTTAAACTGGGAGTATTGATTCATATTGCAGAGAAGCAACTGGCATTGTATGCATTTCTCATCCAGCGTTGTGTGCAATAGTGATTGTTGTACCTCATGACAATTTTTTTGAGATTGGTCTCTGGCATTCTCAGACTGGTCTTGGGAACTAAACAGAAATTTCAGTGTTCCAGATCCAGTAAGTGATCATCTTTGTGGAACAGAAATGCCGGATAATACAATCTCTACCTTTAGTAAAGTGCAGCCCAAGAACAGTGCTACTTCATTACTCACCAATATTTATTTGCTCATCCCTATATACTTAATATACTATGGATTGGGAATGGTGATACTAGGTTTAGTTACTGTTATTTTACCTCAGTGACTTTAGTCTCATGAAATTCCAACCTGTGGAATGGAAACAAAAGCTCCCCAAGCTAATCACTAAACAAGTTTTAGAGATACAAATACAATCAGAGAGTTTTAAAAGCCCACAGTACCAAATAAGCACTTTTTCATACAAATACTACAACATGAAAGTTTTTCAGCCCAGATGTAAAAAAATCTTTTTTTCTCCTGTACTGAAAGAAAATAAGAAAAACCCTTTCCACTGATGCTGTGTGTCTGTGTGTGTGTGTCTTGGAGCAGCAAAACTGTTTACTGGTGATGATGTAAAATAGAAACTTCTCACGTGAATGTTTAATACATGTAGATGACAGGAATGATGGTTAGGCCATGATTTATTTTATACCAAAGAACAGATATGTAGATGTGAGGGAAGCCACCCACTGAAGTATCCATTCTGTATCCATATTTCATTTCTTGGAGATTCATACTTCCAAGCATTAAAGCTCAAAGACTTGTCTTGATGAGCATCTTTTTACAGTCTCGTCATATTCATGCATAATGAGACTTGAAATACTGTCAGTCATCTTCATTTATGTTCTGCCTTTGTAATTGCTGTGTGTATTTTACCTGCTTTAACTCAGTGCACATTTTCAGAATTTTAATGTACAGAATCTATGAACAATGGCTAGAAGCAGCAAAAATTTAATTCAGGAATGAGCACTCTAGGTGTTTTGGAAAGTACGTTTTTTCCTGACATTGTGTCCTGCAGACTTTTGTCTGCATTATATATTGCTCTTCTTAGGAGGACTCCTAATCTTATTGCAGATGACCAGGTGTATGTAGAAAGATATAGTAAGGAAGATGTTTCTGCTTCAGATGTTTCAGTTTCAGGCAGCACAAACAGGGATTTGAAGCTTGTCACTTCAGTTTTGCTGGAGCAACGCTCTGACTCAGAGTCCTGCTGACTGAGAACTGAGACATCAATGCTCATTTCTGCAATGCAACCTCCTTGCATGCAGAGAGGGCTGACTGGATATAAATAGGGTACTGTAAATGTGAATGTCTGTCTGGGTTTTGCTACCTCTTGTACCATGCCTGCAAATTTCTGGGGGGAGTGATAGCTGGGTGACCAAAGCCCTGAGAGGCAGGTTTGCAGTGTTTAACCACAGAGCTCTGCTGCATGGGATGTGAGCAGCCTTCATTGCCTCTGCCTTGCTTGTGTACAGGTGACCCTGCAAAATGGTCCATGCTGCAATTACACAGGGGACACCCTCCTCCATTTCTACTTAGAGTCATCTTGGGGGCACTTCTAAATTGTATTTTTCAGCTATTCATAGTTCATTTTATGTGCTGCTGTTACATGTCTGTAAGATACACACATGCCCAAACCCACGTTTGAAAGTATAGGTGCCATCCAGACCTGAACAGATTATATAACCCTGTTCATCCTTATTCATCAACAAAATCTATGCTTGCACTCTATCACTGGCACCAACAGAAGTGGTAGCTTTCCAGCACCCTGGATTTGCACAAATATAGATATAGGTATAGAAATATTTCATCAGGCGTTAATCTATCCCCATGGTGATGAGCATATATTTTCACAGTATAAAAAGCTGTCAAAAACAAGCACTTGCATGTTAAATATTATTCAGCATTGGAGTCTACTAGCTTACCAGTTGTTTGATGTGGTGATATTTAATTTTTTTTTATGAAGGCTGAAAAAGCAGAAGGATTTATAAGACTTCCAGACTTCAGTGTGGATCGAGCAATTGAATGCAAAAAGAAGCAGTAAGTTTATCTCTTGTTCCCAATTTTGTATGATTTTTACAATGTTGTAAGGAATGAATCTCAGTAGTCTTTGACAGTGAAGCTGTGGGGAGTTCTTTTGTGTTGTATAAATAATGAGATATTAATTGAGCTACTGAAAGAAAACCATATTGCAAAAATATTTTTGAAAAATCTTTGCCAGATGTTCTTTGCTAAAACCACAAACAAAAATACCAGATGAGTGTGCCAAATGCTTTCTTTTTCTTCTCCTTTTTTCATTCATTTATTATGAGTTGACTATAGTTCTCAGATGTCCCCTCTTAGTTGAGGAGGTCAGCAGTGCTGCAAGTAATGCTGCATTCCTCCAAGCCTGGACTGTTCTTTAGGCTACTGTGGTGCAACTGAGCTTGGCCTGTACTTGAAGCCTTTGGTTGTGCAGGGAACAAATATTTTCTTTAGCAGGGTGCACATTTGAAAATATTCTCTCCAAACTCCATATGCAGCACTGACTTCCAGCCGCTTCCTGAGCACACTTCAAAGGTTTGGAGGGGTGTTGCTGTTGTTCAAATTATGAAGTGCAGCATGGTTTTAATTGTTCCCCTCAAGAGAAAGCCTTCATTCTTCTGACGGAGAAGTCAGAAGAGTCGGTCACTGTTCACCCACTGTATGCTGCTTGTGATTTTACTGTGTCACATGTCCCTTCCCTCAGCCATCAGTTTTCCGTGCTTTCGGGTCTTAGTCTGATTGACCCAAGCACACAGAAGCTGTTCCGTGTCTTGGGTCACTACTGGTGCTTTCTTCCAACATTTTCCAAGTTTGCTTTTCATCTCAGAGCTGCAGGAAGCAAAACTGCACATAGTATTTGAGGTATGGGAATGTAACAGAATTATGTAATGAAATAATGGAAGACTTTGTTTTATTCTTTATTACTTCCTTTTTAGTTCATGTAGTTTATACTCTCTGAATAATGTGTGGCCTAGGAAATGACCTAAAAATAGACTAGAGTTTTAAAGAAAGAGCTGTATGGATGGACAAACTAATCCGGATTAATACAGTGGAATGAATAAATATTTTAAATAATTCATTCAGCTATTATTTTTTCTTTCTTATGGAAACTAGCTTTCCTCATATCTCTTTTTTTTTTTTCCCTAAAGTGCTATTAAGATCAGCCACCCACAGATCAAGACATTTTATTTTGCAGCAGAAAATGTTCTGGAAATGAACACGTAAGTAGGAGTGACTGGTCATGTTTCATCCTGTCTCATGCATGAGAACACCCTTTGAAAGTTCATTCTTTCACTGTCAAGCAGTCGTTGACAAAGTTATTTGGAGAATTACTGAGTCTAATTTTTCTGGTCACTAAATGGAAGAAAACTATTGCTCTTTCTTCAATAATTATAATTGAAATCAGAATCGCATAATTAGCCCAGTTTTGATACCGATCTTCTCAACATTTGCTGGTATAAATCCCTTTCTGTTAGAGTGGTCCTAAGATTTGATAGCGAGTATAGGTCCTGGGAAGAAGTGAGGGGAGAAAGAAAAGAGAGGGAGAAGTCCCAGAAATGATCTAGGACTAGAATATAACAGTTTCTGATTTCAGAGTATCATATCAGCTAACAAGGAGGGTTAGAGGGATAGACAGGTCTGTTTCTTTAATGTAAATTAGCATCATACCATGCTATAGTTGAATGATCCTAATGACAGATGGGAAATTTTCTTTCCACAAATGTCCAGAAGATTAACAACCAAATGGTTCTCAATGGAAGAAGTAAAAATTGATATGAAGGCTGCCATTTTAGAAACCAATGAGCTATGAGAAAGATATTATTTTCTACTGACCCAATTTTGGCTATTTTAGATATATCTCATATCTTTGCCCTTTTTTCATCAGATTGCAGTCTGTTCTCTATGCTATTGCATTAAGGGGCAAAATACTGGATACAAAGCAGTACAATTTAAGCATTCTGGTGGGGAGATAACTATCCATTTTGGTGTTCCTGCGTTTCCCGCTAGAGATCCTGAATAGAGTGACAAGTTCCTGAGGCAGACAGGATGAGGATGACTGAGAATGAGGGGCAGCTGGACAGGAATATTTCAGTAGAGAGGGTAACCACGATTAAGAGGGAAGAGATGGAAAGACATATGGAGAAGGAAAATTAGAGCTAATGGAGGATATTAGTAAGTGCTAACAGCCAGTTTGGAGCCCAGCTGGAAATTCTCATGTGAAAAATATTTAGTCTCCTGTGAGTGAGTGATTGAAATCTATGCAGGTGTCTTAGCTCTTATGCCCCCAGAATGCTTTTGTTCAAACTCCACCTCTTGAGTAAATTTCATTTTGGCTTAAAGCTAGGTAGCCTAGTGTTAGAGCAGCCTGCACTATGCTGTATTAACTCCCCACTGTTGCAACTGATGATGTTTTCCTTGGCAAAGTATAAGATACATGCATTTAATACATAAAGTACACGCATAGTCACGCATATGTCAAAACAGACTAAAAGACATCTGTTCTCTTGGCTCCAGTCCTGCAAACACACATGTGAATGGTTCCACTGAACTCACTGGAGCATTTGTGTGTGTCGAGTTCCTGGTGTGCATAAATGCTTGATGGATCATGACCTTTTGCAACTCTTCATGCATATATCAATATATGCACGTACCTGTACGTATATCTCTATTAAATCAACAGTGGATTTATTAGCACAGTCATTTGTTTCACTAATTTATCGTGTATTTGCTATTGTCATGCACACATTAAAAGTAAAGGCATGCTGATTAGCTGCATGCATTTAGCTGGCCAGTTGTACATAGTTATTAGTGACTTGTCTGCCCTCATCATTAATGAAGTCCTAGAATTTTAACCAAATCTTTTCCTTGTTAAATTGGATTTTCATTTAAAAATCATTCTATTAGGATTAGCTGTCAGAAAAGAGTCAATGGACCACTCTTATACAAATGACACTTTGTTTTTCTGAATTGTTTGTGGCTCTATTGCTCATAGTGCAGCCTAAAAGTGCAGTTACTTTGATGCTGATCTTACTAGCAAATTCCCTCTTGCTTTAGTAGAACCAAAATCAAACAAAATGTTTTTTTCCAGTAATGAATTCCTGCCCTTCATACTTTCTATATATGCCTTGAGTTTTAGTCTTAAAAGCTTGAGCTTTTTCAGTTGATAGTTACTTAAAATGTGGATAGCTCTGAGTGACCTACAGGCAAACACAATATACAAAAAGTATAACTAGGGAATGTTTCTAGCACTGGAAAAATGCAGCCACCTAGGAAGATAAGTGAAAAACACCCAGGTTAATAACTTAAAACAACACAGGAAGTGAGACTTACTAAAACCAAAAGTACATAGCAAGTTGAAAAATATGACACGTTATGATAAAAAAGTTTGGTTTCAAGTGGCGCAGACTGTACTGCAATAGTTTTTGCCAGGGCAGCTGACATCATCTTCTATGGCTCCCATGCCTTTTTCTTCATCTCAGGTGAAAGATGACACTTCAGCAGCTGGACTAATTCACTGACATGGTGTTACAGCACAAAGACTTTTTCTTTAGCTTACACAAATGTGTCTCCTGGGTCATCAGTAGTACCTTCTTTTCAGTGTCAGGGAAAGATGTTCCAGGCATTTAATCCTGTTCACTACTGGGAATATTAATATAGAGCTAACTGGTGCCTTTCTAGAAGATGATCTAAGAAATAGAAACTTTGACATTTAGTCTTCAGGCTAGTGAAAACAGATGTGGTGATATAGAACACAACTGAAAGGAGCAAAACTCAGTCTGAAGAGCATGTAAGTGTCCCTGACTCTGTGTTCTCTCTGTTTCAAACACAGGTGGCTAAGTAAGCTGGGAATGGCTGTAGACCCTCAGGCACCAAACAGGAGAAATGAGGAAGGTATGCTCCTAACTGGTTTCAGTGTGTAACTACATTGTATTCTTCAAGATTTTTGCTTGGCCAAATTTTTGTCAGCTATTTTCTTTCTTTCAAACTGTCATCTTGGGTTTGTCTACTGTCTGAGCTCAGAGAAACCACATTGTCACGGTACACAGTAATCACAGGGGAAGAAAAAATGGTGAGAAACTGTGTGAGTGAGAGACACTAGGTGATCTTGTGAGAGGTGTGTAACTACTTTCTGGCAGCTTGCTGGCTTGCTAAGCCTGCCAAGTGTGAAGAGGAACAGCTGTGCTGCTCTGGGTTTTGAGCTGGTGAGTTACATTATGGGAGCTGTGCTGCAGCATGGCAGCTTGCATGGGCACACCTTGAGCTCTGCAGACCCATCCCTATACTGTGTCCTCCAGTCCTGGGGGTTTCAACCACTGCAGTGTTGGGGGATGAGGGGGTGGTACTGCTATTCTGGAGCCTACAATTTATTTCAGAGCCAAGCCCGAGTTCATTATGGAATGAGAAACTTTAGAAGTTCTAAACAATTTATTTATTGTCTTAATTTGCTGACCTAATATAACTCTTTGACGGGAGGATACCAGCACTCAAATCACAAATCTGGGCAGAGGAGCTGGTTTAGAATGAGAAGTGCTCTGGGTAATATTATGTTACCAAACCAAGAATGGACTCTAACCCGAGGAATATGTGTCATCATCTGGGCTTTTAAATCTCCATTTTTAGAGTATTGGTACCCAGTGCCCTTTTTAGAACTGCTGAGATTGTGAAGGAGCTGTCATTATGAAGAAGAAACTGGTATTTGCTGTAGTATGAACACTTAGGTGATGCAGCATGTTTTGTCTAAGCAATGAAGTGTTCCTCTCTGCATCCCTTCTGCTTTATCACAAAATTCAAGATTGTGGTTTATGTCCAGACTTGGGACATATAATTACATTACTGATTAATTTGACCTGGCTCCATTTATGCTCTACCATTAAAAGCAGCTTTGGGTTGGTAAACACAGATACTACTGATTCCTGGAGAATTCAGCAAGTGTCATCAGTTTCTTTGTTCTCAGTTTACATTTTTTTCTTGTCAGGAGACATGTTAATTTTCACACCATCTAATTCCTGTATGAAGCCAGCTTTATCAAAACACTATAGGATAAGGGCTACATTGGCTATTAGGCTGTGTAGCAAGAACTGCAAGGTACTTGTACTCAGGGAGGAAGTGTGCAAATATGTTACCCATCTTTTCATGATGGGAAGAGCTCTATGGAAAATGGGAATGACCAAAGTTTTATACATTAAACCAACTTTTTTAAACATAAAAAAATGTGATTTTATTGATTGAATCAAGAATTATGAAAAAATGAGTCATTCCACCAATCTTAATCTAAAAAAAAGTCCAAAAGATATAAAATAACCCATTCAACAACCTCTGCAACAGGTTATCTAATAACTTTGCAATAGCATAACATAGCCAATATTTCTTCAGCTTTTAAAGATAGTCACCCATTTCCCCCTCGGGAAAAGGCCTTTTGATTCTGCTGTCAAACACCTCCTTGTCTTTTCATGCATGTTTGTTCACAGGTGGTCCAGCAGCTGCCTTCAGTGTGGGTGCAGCACCCACTGGTGCCTGACTGGACATGTCCTTACAGAAACATTGCTGCGTTTTATTAAAACACTGTCACTACCCACAGTCACTTCTGTTCCTGCTGACCAGCTCTTCCTCTATGTATCACACATCAAAATTCTTCAGAAGTCTTGGCTCTTTTTATGGCATTTCTTCTGTATTCAGATACTTTCTGTGCATTTTAAACCCCCTCCTTGTCTGTCTGTTTAGAGTATCAGAAACAGCTGTTGATTCTTTTTCAGGTCTTCTGTGTGCCTGAAAGGGGAGCTGTAGAAAGCATAAGCTTTTTACTGAGTTACTCAAAAGGAACTAATAGAACATTAAAATTTGATATAGGCCTTATTGCAGCCAGTTTCAGTTCTTTATGCTTAGATGTGCCAGCATATATTTCCAGTAAACAGGATAGCATCTATGCTATCAAAACCCTATGGTTCTGCAAACAGTACAGAGAGACAAAATAATGAACCTCTTTAAGTTTCTCTTTGTTAACATGTTAGAAAATTCTCTCTCATGCACAAAATTCTTCTCTCTTACAACTTTATTCCCCTCATTCTGTGCTTATTAACACTCACTTTCTCCCTACAATGACATGCAGAATGTGGGTATTAAATGAGTTAATTTTAGATGAAATAATCTCAGGTGACTGTCCAGAGACCATGCTAACACACACTGCTTTCTAGTGGTGTAAGCCCCTGAAATCCAGTTCTGATGAGGAATCAGAGCTGGACTTAAGCAACTCCTGCTCTCTGGGACAGAGGCTCTTGGACAGGCCAGGCTGCTGAGTGCATGTGGCCAGAAAAGGGCAGTGCTGGATCCCATGGACACCACTGGGGCAGCCTCTGTTCTGTGACCCTTGGTACTCAAGTTGTCCTCATCAAGCTCCAACTTTGTCTTTGCAAACTCCCAAGTCCCCAGCTCAGTGGGATGGGGGTGAGTTCTGTCCCCCTTCACATGTGGTGCAGGGCAGGATGCAAGCACTTGCTCCTGCAAAGGTTGAGTTGAGAGATTTAGCAAAAGTGATCTTTGTGGCCTTTCAGTGTACAAAGAGGACCCGTGAGGAAGATGGGGGCAAACATTTTAGCAGGAAATACTGGAGAATGGGCAATGGTTTTACACTAGGAAAGAGCCAGGTTAGACTAGATATGAAGATGTAATTTTTTACAGTGAGTTTGGCAAAACACTGAAACAGGTGGCCCAGAGAGGCATCAGAAGCTTGATCCCTGGAAACATTCAAGGTCAGGCTGGACAAGGCTCCAAGCTGCTTGGTCTAGTTGAAGGTGTCCCTGCTCACTGCAGAGAAGTTGGACCATGTGATCTTTTAAGGTCCCTCCCAAGCCAAACTGTTCTTTGATCTTGTGCAATGTTTACTATTGCCAGGTCCTGGGCGTAAGAACCAGCAACATTCTGCTTCCCTTTATCTGTGTCTAATTTTATCAACGATTATCACTTAATTTAATCCACCTTTAAACAAATCTGGAAAATGTTTTCACCTGCTGCACAGAGCATGACTGCCTCTGCCACATGTCAAGAGATATTGAGGCTCCTATGAGTTTTTTTTGTTTAAAAAAAAAAAAGAGAGAGAGACAAGTAGGGTAGTCCTGGAGTACTGTGTTTACTTTTGGTATTACCTCTTCATATGTACTGCCATGCTCTGCCATGCTGTATGGTGTCTGTAAGAGACACCATGCGAGACAAAAGACTCTCACAAGGCTGCTCTATAGTTTCCAAAGCATGATATGAACAAGCTGTTTACTCCAAAATTGCACCCAAACCCACAGTGCCTGTTGCTAGCTCCAGGAAAACTTACTGGTTACAGAGATTAAGGGGTTGCCTCTGCTCCTTGCAACAGCTCTCCAGCATTACCACCAGTGGATCAGGTGACACTGACTTGTTAAAGTGTAGTCCTAAACCCAGAACATCCTTCTTGGTGATCTTTGTTAGCCACAGTGCTGAAAAGAGCAATATGTTGGTCTAACTCTTTATTTTTGCTCATTTTCCATGTCTACCTCAGAATGCTACAGTGAAAGCGAACACGACGATCCAGAAATAACAGACATGCCACCTCCACCCTACACAGCCCAGACACCACCTCCTCCTTTGGTAAGTGTTCCAGTTATTACCTTGTTTCTTCTGCAAGCAGGTCGAAGCAAAACTCTCCTGAGGTGGAGGACCTCTAGGAATAGCCTAAAACCATGTCTGGAAATGTCCATGCTGTGTTCCTGTGAAACCTTCATGCACAGACTGCTGGCCCCATGGCAGAGCACACAGTTGGCACATCCTGCACTACAGGGAGCTTTGCACTGTCAAAGATCAGCTCCTTTCTATTTATCTTGATGGAGAAAAGAAGTTGTCATTCTATCTCATACACAAATCGTGCCTTTTCTTTACAAGGTTTTTAACACATTGCTGTAAACTGTTTTTTTCATATTAATCTCTCTTTTTTTAAAGAAATCCATCCAGAAACCTCTCTCTTTTTGTGACCTTGGTAGAATATCCAACAGCTTGGTATTTATTTATTTGTGTGAGCTGTTTTTAAGAATGCTGAATTTGAAGCTGCTTTTGCGGCAGTGAAGGGAGGTGAAGGGAAAGAGGCCTCTTCACACAGAGATAAAAATCTGTTTTTTTCCCTCTACCACTGAAAAATAGACTATGAAAAAACAAAATAGGCATTCTTCCAAAATCTGTGTAGCATATTGTCCCAGAATATTCCTTCCTGTCTCACTTCATTTCATAAATTAAAATAAGCACTATGAACTCTCATGAGTTTAATCAAATTGGCTTGCCTAATTACTATCTACTTCATGCCCTATTAATCTTGTTTCTATATAATTGTTTTTCCCAGTGATCTCATTGCTCTTACATGTGATTTAAATGAATTTAAAGAAAAGTATTTAATTTTAAAAATTTTTCCATTTTTAGTTTTTTTTAAGTAAAGAAAGAAAAATTGTTAATTTGCTATGACAGGTAGCTTCACCTGTAGGTTTAGGGTGGGTTACTTTCCCTCTCTTTGCAGCCTTTAAAAGAAAATATTCATTTGTAGTAGAAGTCAGGGAGAGCTCTTGCAAGTAGCAGATGCAATCCCTTAATCTCTGTAACCAGTAAGTTTTCCTGGAGCTAGCAGCAGGAATTGGGGGTTTGGCTACAATTTTGAAATAAACTGATTGTTAATATCATGCTTTGGAAACTATAGAGCAGCCTTGTGAGAATCTTTTGTTGCCACAGTTTAATTTTTACATTTTTTCCATTAAAATGGAAAGTCAAATTTACTTAATTATTTTAGAGTTAAGAATTAAGTGTTTAGAAATAAGTGATTTGGTTTGGGCTGGTAATAAGGAATCCTGATTCAAGCCGTACCCTTCACTTCCTCAAAGTTAACACTGAGAGGTGTGCAGTAATATATTCAGTGCTAAATATTCTCGTGGCATCTCAAGGAAGTGAAGTGTCTGCTGCCTCACTGTTGTGGTACAAGCTCCTCTGTGGCATGCTACCCCAGTAGCTGGGGTGGCACAGGAGCAGTGAAGCAGGAGCAAATCTGAAATATACAGATGGGCTAGGGAAGCTTGTGCAATCACAAGCATTAATAAAAGGAGCTGTCACGGACAGGGCTGCCTGTCCGGCAATCCCTGATTAGCTCACATGAAGCTGGGAGTGCATGTCACCCACTTGCCCCCTTCACTTTCAGTCAGATAAGTCAATCTTCACTTCCTCTCCTGAAACGTGTAACATTTATCACTGGAACAATCCTCCTGGCACTCAGGGTTGTGAGGCATTCACTGCTGTAGAGTGTGATTCTTTATTGCCTGTATTAACTGGAAGTTAAATGTGACTGAGTGGCTATAAATATCAGAGAAGAGAAGAACTTTGGCAATATGTCCCCCGCAGTTATTCAGGGCTGTGGATCAGTTAATGAACTGTCTTGAATTTTATACTTCAGTGGCTTGCCTTTAGGAGTCTGTAGATGTGTTTTCCGTCTGCTCACCTCTGAGTGAATGCCTGCATTTTTCCAAATGATGAGTTTTAAACAGGTGCTGTTTTTAGTTTTCTGTTTTTCTGGTTTCCTGCTGCTTGTTGGTCTGTTGCTGCAGAGGCGATCTCCGGTTGTCTCCTTCCCATATGCTTCTCTTGAGTGCTGGCCTCCACGTTTTGGCAGCGAACACGTGGGAGGCAGGCAGTGGTGCAGACGCTGAGAGATCCTGCTTTCTCAAGCTTTCCCTTAAAGTGTATCTTCCCTTCAGCCTTTACCTTTGACAGCTGATTTCCCTTCTTTTTATCCCTTAAAATCCTTTCCGTTGTGGACAAAGGTTGGTGTCTCCTGAGCAAAGGTGTCATCTTTTCACCCCAGAATTGGCGGTGGAATAAGCTCCATTTGCTGTGGGTCTGCCCCATGCTCTGCTTGCATACATAGTGAGTAGGAGCAGCTCTGTTTGACTGCAAGTCAGAGTCCTCTTTTAAATAATGTATTTAATACCCTTTCACTTCTGGACAAGTGCTGAAACAAGAACAACACTGGAAGGAATGGGAAAGTGCAGCTTCTACTAAAAACTGAATTCTAGGTTTGGAGCCTGTGGTTGTCTCAGGGAAGGCTAGTTAAACATGCCTCTCTCCTTGCTAATTTGTTGCAGAGTACTTGAACCAAGCTGTGAAGTCTCAAAAATGTGGTAGATTTGGGTTCATATTCTGTGGGTGCAGCACTTGGCCTACTTCAGTTTTCTCAAATTGCTACTGGAAGTGACATCCTGTCAACTCAGCTCAGTGTCAAGAATGCCACAGGCATTGACTGGAGTTAACTTTTTTTTTATTATTTTAAGCAGAAAGGCCTCCAAACTTCTTGACATCAACTCCAAACCAAAAACTACTAGTCTGGAAATGAATACAAACCCAGCTGTAGGCTCCATTAAATTTTAGAGCAGCAAACACTCTGCTGTACTTCTAGCACAAAGTTTGTACTTGCTGTTCTATTCTTTGCTGACTCAAACCATTTTGAAATTTGCAGAAGAAAAAAGTAGTGATCATGAGGTTCCGTGTCTATACATGGCTTTGGGTATTGTGGAGGACAAAGAGAGAGGAACAAGTAAATTATAACATCTGTAGGACAAAAGTTAAACTGACCACCTGCATTAATTTGTCCACATGTGAATGGATATACAGTTAAAAAATCAGCAATTATTTTGAGACAATAGATTGCAGCAGTGGCCAAAAAAGCAGCTGAAGAGTTTAATGGTCATAATTTTTCTCTAAAAAATATCTAGAGACTCATTAATCTCCAGTGAAATCCTTATAATCTGCTTTTTAAAACATCCCCAAATGGAAATTTATTGTCATATGGATGATTGCAAAACTTCCAAAGGAATCACTCAAATAAGTCAGGTAAACATTTGGCATGCCAAAGAAAAAACAAAACACAACACATATGCAGAGAAAAAGAAACACCTTCTGGCAGTCATATTTATTCTCACTCATAATTTTTAATTAACACACAATGAAAATCAAACAAAAATATATTCCCCTCAGTGAGGCACAGTCTTCATTTCAAGAACATTTTTTTTTTAAATTGATAAATGCCAGAAAAATAGAGGTGAGATCTAATATCTTCCTTTTCCAGCTTTGAAGAATTGAAATTAGATCATCTACCATTCTACCGCTGTCACTGTTCAATTGTTCTCCTGGCTTTATAAACTCTTCAACAATTTGTCGTCGTGCTAGGAGCTCTTAGATTAAATGTTTCATATCACCTGTGTTCCCAAGGGCATTTTTAGCACTCTTAGTTTACTACAGTATCTCCTTGTCCTTTGCTTGAGGATACACATGTGAAGGTTTTTATTTTAGAAACAAAAGCACACCTGAAACACAGTGCTGTACTTTACATAGGGGAATATAAATGTCTGGGTCCTGCAGAGTTTGGCACAGCCTTATAGGAATTGTGAAAAGACCAGAGAACATTCCCTGTTAGGAATGGCTGAGAGAGCTGAGTTTGTTCAGTCTCAGGAAGAGGGGGCTCAGGGGAGACCTCATTGCCTTCTACAATTCCCTGAAAGGAGGTTGTAGCCAGGTGAGGACCATGCCTACAGTGACAGGGCTGGAAGAAGTGGCCTTAAGCTGGGACAAGGCAGATTCAGATTAGATATTGGACAAGTTTTTTTCACCATTAGGTTGATCAGGGATTGGAATAGTTTACCCAGGGAGGTGGTGGGGTCACCATCCCTGGAAGTGTTCAAGAGGCATCTGGATCTGGTTGATGTGGTTTAGGGGTTGCAGTGGTAGTGCTGGGTGGATGGCTGGACTGTGTGATCTTGAGAGTCTCTTCCAACCTTGACAATTCCATGATTCTACGAAAGGCTTAGAAAATTAACAAAAGTGAAGAAGCTGCTATAAACAAATAGTGCTCACAGTCTGATATAGGTCCTCCTCATCCTCTGAATTGACTACTTGTTATGTGATGCAGCTGTATTAGAAGCACAGGAAGGCTTTGCTGTTTTTAATATAAGAGGGAAGTAGTATACATTACAGTATGCAACACTGAATTGTGGAGTTTAAAAATCATAATAAAAAATTGTCACTCTTGGTTTGGTTTATTTGAATAAAGCTTATTTCTGGTTTACTGGGTTATGAATAGGTATTCCAGGTTAGCCGCTTTACTGTGTTTTCAGCTTTTCCAGGTTTCCCTAGCAACATCTTCTCAGTAAGTTTCAATATTTTCAGTCTAGTTATAATCTGTTTTAATCCTTACACAGATCTATTCTACATAAATATTGAGGACAGGAACATGCCAGAATTGTGATCCATCAAGTCTGGTATTCCGATGCTGGCATTGACCAGTAGGAGATAATATGCAGAAGGAGTAAATTTCTGCAGTTGCAAGAAATCTAGCTTTCATATCAAGACGATCTCATCACAATTTTAGATTGTTTCTGCTAGGCTTTCTTGCCCTGGTGAACAATTATCCCTTGAATGGACCAGGAAAAATACTTCTTTACTGTACTTCAGTGCTTGGGACCCCTTCTGTCTGTCTCTAGTTATTGCTTTGGTGGAACTGTTGAGTGCTTCATGTTCAATGGCTAATTTGGAGTTTTTCTTCTTTGATCTTGATTAGGCCAATAAAGTGAAGACAAATTAAAGAAAGAAGGTGAGTGCGAGACCTACCAAGGGACGTTACATTCAGTATAATAGTTTTCCTTGGTCTTTTTTTTTAGGCATTGTCAAGTTTATATCTCTTTTGCTTTTGGCTTCCTGGTGGCTTGGTTTCTGAAGGAGAGGAGGTTGATTGCAACACCACAGCCTTGTTTGGATGAATAAGTAACCAGATTACATCAATTTTTGGTCATTTAGCATTTCATATGGATATTGATAAATCATGTAGAATCTAGAAACAGGAGTAATTTGTAAATAATTTTTCTTTTTTCTGCCCCCCCGCTTTTGTTTTGGGAAAGCAGGATCAGCAGAAGTCATCATTCACCTCAACTCTGTCAAGTGAAGCATCTTGTTCTCTCTCCTCTCCTGAGAGCACTTTCAACTCCCAAGAATCATCATCTTCCTTGACATCCAAAGTGGTTTATTCTGAGAGGCAATCCTGGCTTGACCTGGTTGCCAGCTCTGCCCCAGAAGAGGGTGATCAGCCTTTAACGTTCTGCGTACAGATCCATTCTGATGAGGTGCCAGAAGTGGTCTGTGGAGAGGCAGCAGAAAGCCAGGAAGTCCTGCTTTCCGAACCCAATGGTGGATCCCAAACCTCTTACCTAAGTGCAGACACACATTGTCTAGCTGTGCCAGATGCAACAGGACAGCGATCACTAGCCAAAGGTGAGCTAATGGGAGAGGAGATTTTTGCTTCAGAGCCATACAATATAAGTTATGGGTTTCCTTAACTTCCTTTTCCCTTCCTTCCTCTGTATTCTTCACTGAAGAGTTTTCCAGTGGCACATCATTTTAACATTTAATTTATTGAACATTAAATATATAACCTAGTGTCTGGTTGGTAGGTACCTTTACAACTTTTCTCAAATTGTATCTATATGTTAGATCATAACCTCTGTATATAAATTTAGCATAGACATAATTTTATTAGCAAAGTGTGTCACAGAATGGGCACTGTAACAAAACTGTAATATGTAGGGAACAGTGAACATAGGGTTAAGTCAGTCCAATTTTACAAATATGTGCTGTTGCATTTACTTAAAGTACATACTCCCTATTTACTTCATTAAGCTTCATTGTAATCAAGAGAAAGCAACTGAAATCCTGAATCAGAAAGGCTATTAAGACTGGATTTTGTTTAGGTAAATAGGTATCTGCACAGTATCCTCCCACTGAAATGTACTGCTAATTGAAAAAGGTGGCATGGTTCCAGAATTTGGTCATTGTTACTGTTTGTAACTCTCCTGTGTAGCGAGGAAATATCTCCTGCTATTTGAGCAAAGCTTCTTTTTTTCTGAATTAAAGGCAGTTGAAGCCTTAGAGCTGTTCCTGGCATACAATTATTCTCCGTAGAGGGGTAATGCATAAGGCAATAACATTCCTGTGCCTCAGCTCTTCCCGTGATTCCAAACCCTTGTAAAGATTTGAAGTGAGTACTTTGTTGCTGAAAGAGAAGGCTTGTCTCAGCACAATGCAAAAGAAAGGTGCACCTAAGAGCTTAGGCTGAAAGCAATGCAGTGGTGGAAAGAAACAGCACTGGAGTTGTTAGGAACTCGGGGTATTTCTCTGTAGGTGAACTTGACACTGAAAGATGATACTATGAGGCACGTTAGTTACCTTGTCAGTCCCCCTATGTTTTACAAATATCAGCACTTAGAAAGCTGGCTACACTTATCAAAGCTTAGAAAGCTTTATGTTGTCATACCTTTTCTGATTTTACACACAAAAGAAGTTTCCATAAAAAGTGAAAATTTACTCAGTGTTTTATGGTCACCTACCTTATCCATTTTGTAGGCTTCTCTGCTAGAAAATTCTGCAGCAATAAAGATCAGAAAGAATTAAAATCCAGAGTGACCATATGTGCTGTTTCTATGTGTTGGAAAAGAGTGCTGTGCTTTGAGTTACTGTGGAACCTAATTCCCCTAATTCTGGCTTTCCAAGTTGTGAAAAGGCTGGGGCTGGCAGAAATGGAGTGTCTGATGAAAATTTCACAAAGACATATTAAATATATTGTTTTCTGTAATTTTACCTTCTGGGTTAAATTTGATAAAGTAATATCTTTGGAAAACATTACTAGGGACATTAAAGTTTATTGTTGGAATGTGGGTCATGAATGGCATAGTGGCTTATAGATCCTGTTGACAAAGATTCAGTGGTTGCTCTTCAGAAATCTAAACTTTTGCTTAGAATGTTTTCCTCTGGTATTCTCAGAAATCCTGCAATAATGCATAGGTTACTGCTTTCCCTTGTAATGTAAGGGTGACAAATACTTTTATGGATGCCATAGAATTAGCATGGCACATTCATAATCACTTAAAGTATAGTTTGATAGGCTCAATCATACCAATAAAATGGAATTAAAAGGTAAATCAAGGCATATTTTGGTATATATTTCTGTAGTGTGCAAGATGGTTCAATTTTGATAAGATTATTCCTGGGGAAATGAATTCCTCTGTTGCTCACTGCTTAGTTGATGGACAACCCTAATGGCAAAACACGGAGCACTCTTATCCTAACTACAGTGGTGATCGCTGACAGAATTCCAGAAATAGATAATTTCACCAAGACAGTCACTATGGAAACTGCATAACCTCACTGGTCCTTGTCTGCATCATAACCCATTGCTAACCAAGTAAGTGTACACCATACATAGGTTTGTCTTTCCTGTATCAGTCAGCATATTATGGGCTGGGTGTGGAGAGTGCTGCTGTGTGGGGCCCTCTCCTGCAGTGGTCACTGAAAACATTAAGGAAATATTTTGCAAACAGATTAAGCTACTTCAGTTTGAGAATGAGGTAGGAAAAGAAGGATTACTGTAAAGTAACAATTCAGTTCCAAATGGAAGTTACCAAAAAGGATGCAATTCTGGCTCTGTGACTTATCCCCCAAGAATTTCCCTCTCCAGCTAGTTGATAAGCATGTGCACAAGTGCTGTGAGATGAATTCAAGTTGTTGGCTAAAACCCAGCTGCAGATTCTCCTTATTTGCAATACTGATAAGAACATCTTTGTTATCTGATGTAAAACAGAAGGCATACCTCAGTGCAGTCAGTATTGTTTGCTTTACAGTGCATTTCTGACATGTTTCAGAGCAATGAGACTGCTTCCAGGAGGAGACAAGTTTGTCTTTTGTCAACATTTGTCCTGAAAGCACATGTTCCCTGTGTGTAAAGATGGCCCTGCTGTCACCAGAACAGCTATGTTCTTTGATAGTCTTTAATTCCAGTCCCCCACAGAACCTACAGGTGTGTCTGTCTCTTTCTCCTGGCGAGGATAAAAAAGCCCTGCCACACTGTTTTCTGGCCACATTCTTCATGGTTCAAGGTAATACCACAAGTTGAATTTTTCATTGTAGCTGATAAAAGCCTAGGGTTGAGGTGAAAACTTTCTAGAACTGAAGAGCATTTTTGCTGGACAAAGTCTAGAAACAGAGACCAATGTGAGAGAAGTTGGTACCTAGAAGGAAGAAAGAGTACCTGTGGTTTTGTGGGAAGAGCTTACCATGAAAAAGTAAAAAACCAGTGAAGAAACCTTGGTGATGAGTTAAACAATAAAAAAAACATTTTTCAGAAATAAATGGATGAATCTCCATAAGAAAAGCTACAGATTCAACTAAATGATAATGGATTATTCTTCAGCAGTAATTATTTAATGAACTCTGCTAAGCAACTCTGAGTATCTGGTGCAAGGAGCCATAACATATGATATTTTTAACAGTCTTTCCAACCACTCTTAGTGGCGTTATGAACATTGTCAGCATTAATTCTCTGCACCAGTTACTGAGGAAATGTTACATACCAGAGAGTGATACAAAGGAGAGTTTATCAGTTTTCTCTTTTGAAAGGAAACCAACATTATGCATCCATTTACTTTTTGGGAGTATTTGAGACTTTGGTGATGCAGCTTGCTACATGCACAGTGACAAAGGATTCTAAGCTGCTCTTGATGCAAAGAAACTGAAAGGTAAACAAGAAACAGCTGAGAATACCAACAGCTGTCTGACTACGTGTGCTGTATCCAGAAGCTGGCCTTGACCCCTCCATGATGGCTAGATGAGCTCTCCAGCTGAACTCCATCCTTTGAATTTCTTCTGGCAGCCATTGGAAGAAAAAGTATATGACCCTGATGCATCACCATTATGATCAGAAACTGTGACAGCTAAAGGAAGCCACAGGAACTGAGAGATTATACAAGAAAATAGGAATATGTGTTTCTATTTATTTAGAGATCTACTGTAGCAGTAAGATCCTTCTTCCTTGCATTTTCTGAGGGTTTCATATGACGTTAATGTATCTTGGCAAGGCATTCTTATTTTATCACTTCTGATTTATTTTACCTTAGCTCTGTAGAAGATCTGGTAGCTGTGAAAGATCTGATGTGCGCTGATATCAGAGTTGGTTTTGTGGGAAGGAGTTGGTTAAATAGGAGATGGATTAATTCAATTCCTTCTGTTCTCACTACTGACATCCTCTTCCTCTCTGGAGTCTGCCTGTGCCACTAATAGCCAGAACAGATCCTCTGGTGTGCTCTGGCCTCTTCGTTCCTTCTGCAAAAGTTATAGAAAATAGCAACATCATGGCTGAGGCTAGCCGAGAAATGTGCATATGGTGAGAACAACTGTGTAGAGAAACAACCTGAACAATTGTTTTGTTTCTTATCCAAAATGCTTTAGAAATCAAGTGAAACCTATGGTGCTATGGTTTTCTGAGCCCTCTGAAAAAGAGATACTTATTTATGTTGTTTCTAGTTCAGTCAGTTTATTAAAATTCTGCCCCTCACTGCTGAGTCTACTATACTGTCAGGCAATAGCATCTAATTGTTTGTGGTAACAAAGTTTTTCTATTATTTTCTTCCAATCTTTCCTCCCTTCTGCATTTGCCAGTGAGGAGTTTGATTGAGTTATGCTCAAATAATTGATTTCTTTTTCTATATTTTCTGTTCCATAATTATGTGGGAAAGGTGATTTCCCTGAGGTGACTTCATATTCCCATCAAAAAGTCTACTACCGCTATGGAGAAGGGCTAGGGAGTGGATAGGTAGGTAAGGGCAAAAATCACTTACAACTTTTTCCCCTGCTCTTCCCAGACTTGGGTGTATGTGTTCTCTCCCAACAGCATCAAAAATTTTAGCAGACTCAGAAACAGAGATGCTGGCAAAGCTACAAGAAGCTCATAAGAGTAACAAGAACAGGAGGAAGAAGCAGAGTTTTTTTTTCCCTGTGATTAATACACAACTGGGGGTCTGTGAGATCTCAGAATGGGAGAACAAATATTTACATTTCAGATAAATTTAGTCAGATACATTCTGTAGAA
Source organism: Rhabdornis inornatus (assembly GCA_013397075.1). Taxonomy (NCBI): domain Eukaryota; kingdom Metazoa; phylum Chordata; class Aves; order Passeriformes; family Rhabdornithidae; genus Rhabdornis; species Rhabdornis inornatus. The sequence goes on from VWZS01003477.1 coordinate 3,260,825, forward strand.
GGTGGTTTTTAATGCAAAATGCTCTTTCTGCCAAATATTTCTAATTTCTATATCTTTACACTGGGAAACAATCAACTTTCACAGCTGCTTTTTGAATGTTCTGGATAATTTCACTTATGTAGGCCTAAAGAACATTAAAGTTGAGATTTCAGACAGGCTCCTGTACTGATGCTCCAAGATGGGGAGTCTCAATAACTTAATGTCTCCAGCCTGTGGCAAGTTGGCTGACAGGGGAGCAGAAGCTGAAAATTGAGGAGGTGAAGAATAGACATGCTGAACCTCTGGGAGGTTGTTCTTGTCTGTGATACCTCCTGTTAGAGGGAAATTCCAGATAAATGGCATCAATCCTCAGAATTGTGTTTTAATTCCCCTAAATCAGATTTTTTCAGTTCCTCCATTACCTCTCCCTCTTTCAGATTTACAACATCAATCTAGTGCATTCAGTAGCAGCTTCAAGCCTGCAAAATGTGGGCTTTTTCTTTCTGAACTTGGCTCAGGGGTACTCAGGACACTGAAGGTAAAATTCCAGGTAGGTAACAGATAGTCTGGCCTCAGTTTATAGAGGTTTATTGGCAGACATATCCTTCCACACACTGACAGACAGCAACAGTGTTCTACACAAACACACAACATTAGGATACTCTTTCATTTTTTAACTGTAGTTGAAATTCATCAAAGATGGAGTCAAAAGTGCTATGTAACTCATACCTGGCTCTACACAACGTCTCAGTTCCACTCACCTTTGTTTTCCAGCGGTTTGCTGGAATTCCATTTACTTGCTTTACTGCCACTTCCTTTACCCACCTGATATGAAGAATCTGACACATTCCTTTCCCTTTGAAATAACCTGACCCTGATTAATCCCTTGGAGGATGAGAATGGTGAAAGAGTAAGAAATAGGAAAGGAGTTTCAAGGTAGCAGTCTTGAAAGTCTGCAGGAGCTGAGTACACTTTGTTGGGCAGGCGCATCATCTGGAAGCCTTCTCCTGGGCTTTTCCAAGTTTGGCTCCATCTTTTTCTGTGCTGAGTGTTACTGCACTCCTTACAGTTTCCCACTGTAAGTGCATGGAAGATATCAGAATATTTAGCATGGAAGAAGAGTGTTCAGTGAGGGTGTTTTCTCAGGCTTGCTGCTTTGTAACCCTTATAGGATACTGAGAAAGGTCATGAGTTAGCCTCAAAAGGTGTCTGGAGCAGGGACCTTAAGTCTCCTGTGGGTTGACTTTACCTAAAAGTTGTTGAACAGGATTGAAGAAACTTTTTTTTCTTCTTACACAGTCTTTCTTGGATAGCTGATAAAAATTAATGTCTCTCTCAAAGTATTACTGTGCATAGTCCTGATGGGTGATGTCTACAGCAGAGTTGAGCCAGTCCTGTGAGAAGCTGGCTAATGAAACAAACAGCTGCTTCATCCCAAGAAAGTAGGCAGGAAACTAGTCATTATGAGCCTCACGGCATGTGCCAACAGCTTTCAGGAAATACTAGTGCTGTGTATTATGCCTTACACTTCCATTTTTTTTCTGTTTCCTGCAGCTTGTTAAATATACAACAGTTCTCCTTTTCCTCTCCCAGCAATGTACCAATGTTGGAAGTTATATTTAGTTTTTGTCAAGTTACAGTAGGCTTTTTATAATGATGCAGTAGTGAAGAATAGGCCAGAAACACAGTGAAGGCAAATATTTGCAGTATATCATAAACCTTTCTTGTAACCTAAATATTTAGAAAGAACAGAGATATAGGAGGATGCTGTACTTTATAAAACATGGAAAAGATAAGAAGCAGCCTCCTTAGCATGCTGACATATTGCAGAAGTCTTTGCAGCAGCATGAGTGAGCAGAAGGACTTGTTCTTTTGTTTGGAATATATTTGCTGACTGCAGATGATTTAGAAAAGTAAATGTTTAACTTTAAAAGAAAAAAATTTAATGGGAATAGGAAGGACTGCAATTGAGAAGAACCAACACAGCTACCCCCAGTAAGATAAAACCAAGCGGTACCCAAAGCGGATCTTGGATTCATTATCACCCTGAAAACAGCAATAGCTGTAAGATTTTCCTTTGGAGATCACTGAGGCTGTGTGGTCTGAAGGACAAGAAGCGAGTAGCACAGTCTGTTGCTAAAAATGGCCTTCTGCTAAAATGCCCCTACATATGCCCAGCATATTTTCAGTTTCCGTCTGTTCATTTTTAAGTTGTTTTATTCTGAGAAGTGCCTTTGCTTCAATTTTCATCTTATTTTGTGCTCTTCTCAGCTGTTTATTCGCTTTTCCTTTTGTGTACTCTCTGTCTTGTAAGATGGTCCTGCAGCTTGGGAGCCATCAGAATAATTAAGGTGGAGATAATCAAGGCTTTGTTGTGACTCATTACAAGCAAATTCTCTGCTGCAATCCGTGAAATTCAGGGATAAGACATTGGATGCCCCAACGGTTCGTGCTTTAATCTGTTTTCTAGGGACCTTCTCTTGGGGCCCCTGAAATGCTTCTATGTTTCTTTTAATTGCTCATTTTTTTTAAACTCTGTTTTCGATAATTACCAAAACCTGATAATAAATCAGCACACCAAAGAAAATTTGCCCTGTGAGTTGCCTGGTAGAAGCATAATCCACTGTGTGTAGCATGCAGAGAGGGGTGAATGTAGATGCTACCAGAGTTGTTTCATTCAAACATAGAGCTACTGACAGTTCAAAGTCTATGATATATTCAGGGCATTAAAGCAGCACTCTATTAGTGGAGATACAGGCTCACATCTGTCTGGATCATTACCTGATTCTTAAAAACATGTGAGTTTGGAAGTATGTCTTTCTCATAGGCATTATTACCCTAGAAATTACCCTAACTGCCCTTAGTTTTTACTCTAATACTATTATTTTTTGAGTTGGTTGAGAGCCCTCCTGATGGCTGACAATAACTTTTCTGTTATCTGCTGCCACATTCACATTCTCATACCCAATTTATTCTTTTCTTTGCAGATCAGGAAAAATGTGATGATGATGATGAGATGGAGCGACTTTACAAGTCACTGGAGCAAGCAAGCCTGTCTCCCATTGGTGATCGTCGACTGTCGACTAAGAAGGAGCTTAGGAAGTCATTTATCAAGCGCAGCAAAAACCCCTCCATTAATGAGAAACTCCACAAAATTCGAATGCTAAACAGTACATTAAAGGTGAGTTTGCAAATCTTGCCAAGGAAAACTTGAGAGAAAAAAACAGTTTGGCAGAAAAAGAAGCAGTATAGACTTCAGCCAAACTCTAATTACATGTTTACTGAAAACCCCAGAGAATTTTGTTAAGTTTTTGAATTCTTTTTTTTCTGCTTCATTGTGAATACTGATCTGCGTTGTGTTGTTCAGTTTGAACTGGAAGCAGAGGCAATAGCTCATGAGGGACTCTTCTTGCAGAAGTTCCAGCCCATTTGGAAAATTTAATGAAGAAAACTCTTAGTTAACTGGAAAACGTGCAAGCTCAGCTAAGTGCACTAAACAGGGGAGCCTTAAAAAAGGAAGAGCAGACAAAGTACATTGATGATAAAGGACATGAAAATGACCCTGAGCCAAAAAAAGTTTTCCTTATGTGATTATCAGAGAATGTACAGGATGTGCCAAAGCCATTGTAAAGACCTCCTGTAACTAAAATATTTTTAATAGCAAAAGCATCCTGCTTTTATGTTGGAAATATATCACGAACTGGAGGGGTACAGGGGTTCAGGATATGTTACATGAAAGGGCTGGTAAATCTGTCTGGAATATGGGAATTTATGAAGCAGTTAACTTGCCAGCATCAAGTGTCACGGGATTTCAAAGCCTGCTTCTGAGTGGTACTAAGGGAAACAAAAAGCTTAACCATAGCATTTATATTGTAAGGAGAAGAAAGAATAAATGCAAACTTGGGGCTTTGCTTGTTTCTTTTCATATGCATTAGAAGCAGGAATTGAGTATCTTATTTCAAATTGATGTATTTGACTTCAGGCACTGTAAGCTGAAGAAATCCATGTAAAATGGTTGGACTTGATGATCTTAGAGGTCTTTTCCAACCTTAGCATTTCTATGATTTAAAAACTTATCGTGTAAGCACAATCATTGGTTTGATTACCAGTCGTAATGGGAGATTTGGGTTTGACACCTCAGCCTGTATTGAGATTCCTGAAAAGTACAATTGTAAAGGGAATTGGGAAGAGAAGCATTCTTCTTGGCTCCATATGAGACCTGGTGAAGTCTCTCCTTAGTATCAAAGAGTTTTCAGTGATGTGGCAGTGACTACAGAAGCTTTCATTTGCATCAGCAATAAAGTGATCCTCCCACACTGCAGAAAGTTAGTTTAAAAAGTATACCTATTTTATAGGATAGGAAGCTATATATAGAAACATTCTGCAAGGTTTTTCCTGACAGGAGCTTCACTAATAAATCTAAGAACCAGTTTGTGCAAAATGGAGTTGTATTTTGTGGAACAGTCACTTTCATTAGTATGGAGATGAATGGAAGCCTTAATGTCAGACATGAGCAACGAGGACAATGGTGCATTGATTTAGCATGGGAGTATTATATAAGTTGTGATTAACTTATATAATTGTCTAACACTTGTATTTAATATGAAAAAATAAGTTTTGGAGTGCTCATAACATATAAAATGTGTTGATCTCTTTGGGTTTGTTTTTTGTTGGTTTTTTTTTTCCTCTCTTCAAACTAAGAAACTGGGGTATAGACAAGACAAATAAAAAAGCACAGACACTTCCTCATAGACACAAACAGAGTTCTGTACCCAGCAGTACTTAAGTTAGCCTGTCTGAAAGTCAAGTGCCTGCAGTGGGAAAGTGCCATATTCTTTACATCAGTGGAATTATGTGCTTTTAAAATCAAGATTCTTAATGTATAAGACATAAGATAATTGGAAATTATCTACTGGAAATTTAAAAATCAGGAATTTTTTGCTTCTGATCCATATGTACTCTGCTTTAATTAAAACCCTATTAGTTTGAGAAGTGATTTATGTAAGACTCAATGCAATTTTAATTTTAGACTTTTGACTCCACATATTTAGCAATTGATTAATGTTGCTGCCACAATATCTCATTAACAAAACATGCTGTGAATACTTTGGAAGAGGGGGAAACTATGTGCAAATGCTTCAGTCTTAGTGAATGTGGGAAAGAGTTTTAGTGCTACGGGAGAAATTCCATGGCATGGCTTTTTGCTGACGAATTTGTCCAATAGAAACACGCTTCTCCCTTCCACCTCCCTATCTCCTCTCTTCTTCTCTTAAGCTAACTGCAATATCCCTGCATCAATGCCAGAAGTCTTCTTAAAAGGGCTGGCATTGGGTCTTGAGGGTAGGATGTGTGTGAAATACAGTTGAACAAGCTTTTGGGTTTACAAAGCAGCTAAGGCATCACAGAGATTGGAGCAGTTGAAGGTTCATTAGATTAGTAGTGGGATATGGATGTATAAACAGCTGATTGTTGCTATCAGAAGGTGAAATGAATGTGTGGGAGTACTTTCAAGGTGTTTTCAAGGCAGCCACCAGTACAGGGTGTCCTTGGGTGTGATGAATGGGTGGCAGCAGGAGAAGATGGTTAGGACTATTCCAAGACTTTCACACACAGACTGGAGGGATGGAGCCTGGCAAAAGTAGTCAAGTTTTGCTAGCGCAGCATGGTGTTTCCATTAAGAAATGATACCTGCTAGCTCGGGCTTCTCTAACCTGCGGTCCATTGCATGGATGGGCAATATGGATTGGAAATGCAAAGTGGTTTGTTATGCCACAGTGTGTGAGCATATCAAAGAACATCAGTGTGTAAGGAAGATGTAATGAAGACAGAGCCAGGCTATTTTCGGTGGTGCCCAGTGACAGGACCGGAAGTGATGGGTTCAAACTGAAACAGAAGGATTCCCCTGGATATCAAGAAACACTTTTTTGCTGTGAGGGTGACCAAGCACAGTTTGTCCAGGGAAACTGTTGAGTCCCTATCCTTGGAGATATTCAAGAGTCATCTGCACACAATCCTAGGCAGCCTGCAGCAGGTGGCTCTGTTTTAGGATGAGTTTTGGACCAAATGACTTCCAGAGGTCCCTTCCAAGCTCAATCATTCTGTAGTTCTGTGACATGAAGTGTCTCAGTGTCCCTGCATCAGTCACTGCTCACATCTTACAAGTGAACCTGCGTGTCTGCAACATATGGTCTGAGCTTGTCTTGCCTAAAAGTAGATACCAGATTTATTAGCAGTAGCTGGTGGTAGATGGCAGCCACATGTACTGTAGCCACTCTACTGCCAGTGCCCAAATTATATCCAAAGTTATGTTCAGTCCAGCTCTCAGAGAAGAGACATTTATTACACGGAGTAAGTGTTTTTTGAGAAAGTTATAACTGCTGTGAATTACAGAAATAAATGCTGTTGTGTCTCGTTTCATGCAAGTACTGTCTTGTTGAGAGACAGCATAACAATATGTAATTTTCACATGAATCTTCTCTCATCAAGTTTTGTTAAGAAGCCTATTAAAAAAATCTAGATGAAATCGAAACTTGCCTTTAACTGGGGAGAATTTTTGCTGTAGACATAACTTTTATGACCTATGCTCTAAAAATGGGAACAAGCTGCCAAGAGGATGGGTAATTGGCCATCTCCTTGCGACATGAGTCTAATATTCTCAGAGTGTTTTTGTTAGGGACGATTGTCTCGACATTTTCTGTGGAAGTAACCACTTGTTCTCTTCCTAGTGTAAGGAACATGACCTGGCCACAATTAACCAGTTGCTAGAGGACCCAAAGTTGACAGCGGTGAAGTACAGAGAGTGGAGGAGCACAAACATCATGCTGGTCCAGGATATTTATCAGCAGCAGGAGGTCCAGGACATGTCCACAGAGAATAGTGAGGAGCAAGAGATGACTCCACAACCAATCACAGAAAGTGCTATTTGATCAATGGCACATGGCAAGATGTGTCCACGGCTCTTCACGTACAAGCAATTTAAGCTGCTGTATCTTGAGGTTTGTTTTTCGAAAGTGTGCTTCAAAAGGGAAACAACCCATTCTCCACAGTTTTGAATGGTCTTGCAGAATTCATTTATTGTCAAAGGGGCAAGTTCCCCAAACTTGCCCAAGTTCCCCCCCAAAAAATGCCTAAACATGGCCTGCAGACATAAGAAGATTATTTGACAAAGCAGCAAAGAAATGTTTTTCAGTTTTTGGAGAAGAGAGTTATACATGTCCAGCTCCTGGAGGACACAGAACTATGTAATATGTACTGTATAAATATGAGATCCTTGGGATTGTCTTAACCATACAACTTACTTTGAAATGAAGCTAAACTGATACCAACAGGATGTAGTCTACTCTACCTTTTTACCCTCTAGGGTAACCCTATGTATAAATTTTCATTCTCTGTACCCATTTACTTTCACCACTCTACCAGTTTAAGCTGCGACAAATGGAAGATTAATTATGCATGAGTTGATACTGTAGACAGCTGCCAGGCACCCAGTTTGGGCTCTGCCTGATGTTTCATGAGCTTCAGATTTATTTATGGTCCAGACCAAGGAGGTACTGTCTTTCTACATGAAGAAGAGGTCTCTCTGTTTTTGCTAACATGTAATTTACTCTTCAGCGAGACAAGTTTCAACTTTTCTTATGGACTTGGCATAATTCCTTGGAAGATTATGTTCTTTCTTATTTTTGACAATTGGGAGTATATAAGGTACAAGTTCATCCCAGAGTCCAATTTAAGGAAGGTGATCATATTCACAAGCCAGAAGCTAAATAACTAAACTCCTAATGTGGACCTGGAAGTGTAAAACAAAGCTGCAAGTATTTTTGTAAATATATGTAATTTTATGGCTTATATAAATGTGACTATGTACTGTATAGATGTTTTATTTATATATTTATACATGCTGAATTTCCTAATATAAATAGGCAGATGTGGACCAAGCCCACCCAGCTGTGAGTGCTTACAGATTGACTTGAAACGCCTCTTTATTTTGTGTTCCCCCATTACAGATCACAGTAATGGCTCTACTGCTGAGACTACCCTGAGACATCTGCTGTGACTCTTTCTTCTGCTTTTCTAGCTTTGAGTTTTAGATGAAGAAAATCTGTACCACTTAGGGCCTAAAAAAAATTTACTAGAAAGTTTCAAGATTTCCCTTTGGGTGGAAAAAATAAGAGGTTTTGTTGCAGGATCAGGATATTTTGGCTTAGTTCTCCTCAGTACAAGGTTTTGGTCTTTTGTCTTCCCCTCTGCTGCAGTGTAAGGAATTTTGCAGAGTGCTGAATTTTGAAAAGCAAGAATTAGTCCACCGTTCCCAAATTAATGCCACTACAGGAACTGTGACAATATGCACTTCTGTTGCTATTTCGTGAAGATATTCTTTGCCATTAGTTTTCAATACAGTTTATCTTTTAAACCAAATACTCTCTAGAGATGCAGCCATATTCTGTCTTTATACATTTTATGTTTTATCATAGCTTGATTGAGAAAACAAAAGATAAGGATGTTAGTGGGAATATATGAAATCTTTTCCACCACTGTAGTGATTAGTTTGACTGTTGATATTGCATTTTTAATACTCAGAAGCTTTTCTTTTTAAATAGAGGCAAGGAAATAGCTGAAAATGACTAAATGAGGAAGCAGACACAAAACCCCGGATGGTTAAAAAGCTATTATTTTCAGGAAATCATCATATGAGTGGTGATTTCACCACTTCACTAATTCTAACTAGAAGTTAAGCAAGCTTAATACCTGGTGTGATTTGGTTTGGCATAATTGCAACTTAAAAATTGAGCCTGTTTTTAGGTTGCTTTTTTTGTTCTTCTTTTTGGTTTTGGGTTTTTTTCAGAATTCTTCCACCATTCCCATTGAAACGCTGTCAATTCACTGCTGAAAGCACCCTGAAAATTAGGAGTGTAGGGATTAATCTGCTTGGTCCATTTCATTTTTAACTACCTGGTGCTAAGTAATTGATAAATATTGGAGGTCAAATTGCACATACATTTTCTATCACACATGTAAGTTTCTCATGAAACAAAGCATGTAAACACCATTTTTCTTCAAAAGCATCTTCACTTAGTTGTTGAAAAGAAGCACAAGGTTAAGTCGCCTGTTGAGCTGGGCCAGGCAAGTCAGTGCCTTGCAGTTCTGAGCAAAGTTCGAGTCAACTCCATTTGCTGAAGTAGATTTGCAGTATACAAAGAAAAGCCTATGTGGCCTGTACATGCTGTGTTGGCTCTTTCCACACTGCACTTGTATAAGCATATACAAAACAGCTTTCCCAAATCTAGAGACAAAGAGATGCCCTTGGACTGCCCAAACTCTACTATTGGTTCTGACAAATTACGTAGCCTAAAATTGCTTTCAAATTACTCCCTTTCAGATGGTCAGTAGATACTTATTGTTGAACTATTGAGGTTTTGGAGACCTGCTGAGAATGGGCTCTGTCACTGCTTGCAAAAGAACAGAAAATTCTTGAATGGGGTTACTGTAATCCCAGTTACAATTTTAACAAATTCCTTTGGTCAGGAAAACAAATGTATGGGTTTTATTCAAGTGCTGTGCAGGAAGTCTAACTCCACTCTCTCCAGCTACAATTTAGACTCAAAATAATGGAAAGCGTGGAAAATGCAAAGTGAAAATTGCAGTGAAACAGGATTAATTTTCTGGCATTGCTAATTACTGTGACAGTTTTTGCCTGGGTTTATCAGCAGCGTGAAAGCCATAATCGGAGATAGAATTATGCACAAGCTGACAGCTACAACGGGGAGCCACCTCAACAGGAGAAATTTGGACAAGTCTGTGCTCTGCTCAGTGATGCTTGGAGTAACTGGTATTTCTTGGTCTGGATTTGGAAGACCTGCACTACTGACTCATAGCATAGGGAGCTGTGCATCCCTTGTGTGTGAATGTCAAATCTTTAACCATCTGCCTCAAGGAACATGTTTCATATACTTTTTTGGGAGAAAGTACGTGTGTGTGGATATGTGCACATGCAAAATTTTCCCTCTGTTGGTAAAGCGGTTGGTGCAGTAAGTCCAGCAACGGAGATTTTAGAATTCCTGGTAAAAATATCTAATTTCAACTGTTTCTGCATCTTTTCTGGAAATTGAATCTCTCTGTTCTGGTGGTGAAGATCTCATGAGATACCAGAATGAGGTGGGGTCACATTTCCTTTCCTATGATGGAAGAGATTTCATGTGGTGACTGTGAATCATTTTTGCATCTAGCTCTGATGATTCAATCAATACTAGGGTTTCACCTTGCCATGGTTTTAAGTGCAGCTGGAGATGAAACACCATGCAGTTGCTTGCTCAGCCCCCCTCTCTTTTCCTTCCCCATCCCTGTGTAAGGAGGAGAAGAATTGAAGGAGATCTTGTATGCTGAGACGAGAACGGTTTTATAATTTAAAATAAAGTAAAATACAGCAACAATAATGGTAAATAATGGTAATGATAATAAAAAGGAAAGAAACCCAAACAAGTGATGAACAATTCGATTGCTCACCATCCACTGACCTGTCAGACCCCTCTTCCCAAACCCTTATCAGCTCCCCCTTCCAGGTAGCTGCTTATGGTTTATATACCTGGCATGATGTTCTGCAGTGTGGAATATCCCTTTGGTCAGTTTGAGTTACCTGTCCCAGCTATGCTCCCTGCCAGTTTGGGGTTTTGTGCATTTCCTTACTGGCAGAGCTCAAGACGAGGAAAAATATCCTTGACTTAGGATAAACACAACTTAGCAAAAAAGCAAAACATCAGTGTGTTATCAGTACCATTCTCATTCTGAATCCAAAACACACCACTGTAACAGCTACTGAAGAAGAAATTAACTCTACCCTAACTGATACCAGGAATAAACAGGAATAAATAATGTGCTACTTCTCTTTTTTTGCAAGTAATTTGAATTTTGGAGGAAACCATCATATTGAGAGAAAAGGCTGGTTTGGGACAGTCAAGGAGGGAGGGGAAGAAGAAACGGTATTTGATTTAAAATGCCGTGGAAATTCAGAATTTAAAATTATTTCTAACTTGGACAAATCATGGGTGTGTTACATCTATTGCGTTAGCCTGTAAGCTTACATGTCTATTACAGATTTAATACGAAAACTTGTATTTTTAAACTCTTCAAGTAGTAAAGGAGCCCACGTAAGCCTACTTTTATGAGGGGAACTCCATGCACTGTGATTGGGTTTTGGACTTGGGGGTTTTTTTACTCTTTTGCCTGTTTAGTCATACAAAAGTAACTAATTGTAACTAACTGAGGGCCTGAGTTTACTCCATTTATATGAGGCATGTCTTTCTGCTAACAGGAAGCCAAAGTGGTTTTCTTACAGTAGTAGAGCCAAAGTGGAATTTCCTGTTTTGTGTGGAGCATTTCAAAGCAGCAGACATGTTGTCAGTGAGCATTTCCTTGATGCTTGAAGATTTATCCCATTTTGGTTTGCTTCAAGCTGCAACATTATTGCATTTTTAAAAAACTGCCTTCATTCTGAACTGAAACAAAATTTGAGGTGAGAAAAGGAAAATAGAAAAAGCTCAAATATAAGATCATGCTGAAATTCACATCTCTGCATAGGGTAGTAGGAGCTGAGCTTACCAAAAGCTAAGCATTTCAGCATTGAAAAAAGATTGTAAGGTGTTGAAAAGAGTACTACATTCCTTGAAATTTGTTGTGGGAGAAGTTCCAAGACCTGTCTGCTCTGGAAAAATTAACATTTTCCTAATTTATTTCCTCCTGATAAAAATCCAAAGGGAGTGGTTTTTAAGATGGCAGCAAGTTAAAAATGAAATATGAATGTAATTCATTGATAGCTCAACAGCCTTGATGTATGATCTGGAAATGGTTGACTTTAGATTACTCAGCCTGTAAAACAGGAAATCCATTTCTTTGGGAAAGCATTGTAGCTACCAGTGTCTGAAGCTTATGCACCCCATCTGGTCCACATGAGGTCCATTTTGAAGATGTAGGTGAATGACCTTTCTATAGGGCAAATAGTTTGTGTCATCATACCATAGCTTAGGAACCACTCTCTGTGTCCTAGATGCCTTAGGACCTGCTCAAATTGTTCTGACTCTTGAAGTTTCTTAGGGAAGTTTTATCTTCTCTCAACTAAAAATAAAAAGAAGACACAAAAACACATCTCCCACTCCCACATGAAGAAAAACTAGCACTAGTCTAGAAGAGATTAATATAAGTCACTTTATTTATGAGTGTTTAGCAAAATAACTCACCTGGTGAAAAGCCATTTGTGCATGCAAATAGCAGCACCCTTGTACTTTCAGCTTTCAGTGCTGGCGACTGGCCCAAAGGAAGAATGGGTGTGTCTATCCCACTGTGCTCTGTGTAGAGAGGAAAGGTCATGCACAGAGGAATATTTGCAAGGACTTCTATCAGGCAGTGGCAGGGCCTCCAGCACCATGAAAATACGTGGAATCCAAATTCAGTATTTTATCTGCTGAGTCTTTTTTTTTTCCTTCACTGGTTTAAAACTCACAGCACAATGTTGGCACTCAGCGCTGCCTTTTTGCTGCTTGTTGCCTACACGTGTGAATTGATTTTCATGGAACGATACACGCATCTTGCAGAATGAGGGCCTTATGTTTGCACTTGTCAATTAAACACTGAAATGAGAGAATATTTTGCTCAGCCTTTTTTTTCTTTTTTTACTGCAGATTTTTCAGTTTACTGCTATAAAATGAAATAAATTTTTGCGGGTTCTTTAAACAAGCAATTTCCCTGTGGGACTAATATTATTATTAAATTGTATAATCTGGAACCGGGAAGAGTCAATGAATGGTTTGACTGAGGAATGCCTTCTACTAGTTCACAATGTGATACTTGAAACTGCTTTTAAATTAGTTAACTCTATTTAATTGGCTATTGTAGGTATCCTTCAGGAAGATTAGTCTCTTCTGACAGGTATGGAATATTACTAGATTTTTTTTAAGGTCACAGAGCAGCCTGTTTCAATTAAAAGAAGATAGGTATTTTTGTCAAAAGGATTTCAGTTTAGCTGGATAGCCCAGCCAGGTGAAGGTATGTTTCCTAGGAAATGAGCTTGTCCTAAGGGCTCAGCTTAAAAAGAATGTCCCTGTCTTTGTCATCTCTCTTCCCTCAACCTCCTACATGCTCCCACTGCTTGCCTTGGGCTAATCAGATCATCATTTGGAACCTCTGTCAGCTCAGCCAAGTCAGGCAGCAGGGAACAGACACAGCAAGCTGGATACTCATCAACAGTGATGATAACTAAAATTACCTTATGGAGAGGTTCAGTGCCCCTCAGAAGGGATGCAGCTGGATTCTGTAGGCAGAAGCAGAAGGAAGAAGAGCTGCATAAGTGGGAGGGAAGAGGAGGACTTTTTCCTTTCAGAAGTAGAGCAGTAGCTTGGCTCAGGTTCCCAGAAAGTTATACCTTTCTTCCACCAAGCAATGATTTCTCTTTTTTCCCCCCTGCTAGACAGGGAATAATGAAGACAACCTGAGCAAACAATTTTCATGTGATCTCAGCCTGAGCTCTTGCTTTCAGTGCCTAATGCACAGCCAAACATTTGGTTTCTAGGCCTGGAAACAAGACTCTACAAAAAAGCATCCAATTATATCTTTCTTTAGGATCCTTCCTGGCATGCTTGCTGTGGGAATGCTGACAGGAAAGGCAGTAGGGCACCATATGCCTACCCTTCTGCCTGCTGCAACACCTCACCTCACCTCATCTCACCTCGCTGCCTTGGGCTGCCTCTTGTTTGGCTCTTGCTTTTGCTTTACACCCTCTTGTGGTGGTACAAAACATAAGCTATTCCAACGTTTATAAAGATATCATTGAATTGCTGATTATGATTTGGAAATTTGTCTGCTTAAGAAAACCTGTTGGACTTTATTGGACTTTCTTCCTGTGAGCTTGGGATGAACATGATCACTGGCAACACAGAGGGCAAAGGCTCTGCCCCTGGCATCTGACCCTATTTTGTCACTGCTTATTTTGGAATGGCTCAGTCGTCATTCTTACTATTATTGTGGCTTTTTCTTATTGCTGGAAGAAAGTGCCTGCTGTCAGTGAGAAAGTTCCTGTATTATCTTCCTGTTCTCAAGAAATAGCCTCACTGTCACTAGTGGATGTTTCAAATTGTCTAACAGAAGCCGTACATGGGATGCAGTGTACAGTGACAAACTGCTCTGTTATTTTGATGGAGAAACCGTATCTTTCACCTTTCCACTTCTTGGCAAAGTTCTTTCAGTCTTGGGCAGACAAACAAGTTCTTGTACTGCTGGTGGGAAAACAGCTTCTGCAAACGGATCTCAGTGTGTGTTCCTGAAGGAGAAAACTGATCCCTCAGCACAGCCTGCTGGCTGCTGGCAGCACAAGCAAGGGAAGAAATCACAGGTTTGTATGTAAGAGGGAAAACAAAAATAAGTAGGTTTGCTGCAGGATCATGGTTTTTTTTGCTTCATTATCTTCAGTACAAGGTATTGGGTTTTTGCCTTCCCTCTTCTGCATGTGTACAAGTTTGTGATGGTCTCAGCCCACATTTGAGGAGGTTTTGCAGAGAGGTGACAGCATTGATTGCAGGTGTAAAATAGAGATGCTGTTTGGGACACAGACTTTCTCCAGACCTGAAACAGAAGCAGTAAAATGAAACCGAGGTCAGTCTGAAGATGCTCTGTGAGGAAGAGCAACAAAGGCAGACACAAAGAAATAAGAAGTTGTAAATTAGGGAGTGTGGGAAATGGGTAATTATTGTCTGATGAAAAATAGATGGCATTAAATTAGTGGAACACTTCATTTGGCCATACAGTGGATGGGGAGGATTTTTAGTGTCTGGTTATTTCATATCCATGTATCTCATCCAGAAATTTATTAAAGCTGTTTTGCAGAGCATCCTTAAAGTTAAGGGTTCAGATGTCAGAGATTGTTTTGTGGAAATTCACTTAAGGAACATGGTGTGTTTCTGTCCCCTATGAAATGTTCTGTGCACGCCTGGTGAAACCCCGAAGCCACTCTTACGGTGTGTCACAAGAAAATAGCTGAAAAGTCAGAGGCATTTCCAATATCCTCATCCCTTGCAATGGCAGCCATGTCCTGGTAATTGACAGGCCTGCCTGTGGTCTTGCAGTCCTGTTACTGAAGTAGAATCTTTGTTTCTAAGGTGCATTTTCCTAAATCTTATTTTTCACAGACAGTAAATTCAGTTCACTTTGGCTAGCACTTAAGTTCATATGTTACAGCAGCTATGAAGATGACTCTGATAGTGGTGTCATTTGCTGTGAAATTTGGAAATTTTGCTCTGCAAATGTCAGGAGGAGCTCCAAATCAGATTTCATACTGTTGTAAAACACATATATCAACTTCCCAGAAAGATGTGATATTTCATCATGAGCATAATTTGGTTTCTGTGAAACAATTTATTCTGTTCATCTTGCTGCTGATGACATGAGGCAATTTAGGCGGCTGTGTTGTTTCTGAAATGTGTTTTCTAACACAAGAAAAAGAATGACTTATGGTGCTGGTACTATGTGGAAGAAGCAGATCAGAGCCTCAGGACTGAGGCAGCAAACAAAACCCAGAACTTTGGAGACAGTGACACAAACGACATCTTCAAAAGAGGATGTGGGAATTTCACTAATTAAAGAGAGAAAGGGAGCCTATCCTATAAGGAATCAGAGAAATGATGAAGGCGGAGTTTGTGTGACAACACTGTTCATACAGAAAATCAGTGTGTGAAGTAAACTCTGGGAATAAAGTTCAGATGCAGGAAGGGATGGATTGGTTTAGGAGCATGGCTGCTCTGAAGGATTGCAGGGTGACTTGGTTGGGCCACAGCCCAGGTAGGACTGGACAGCACATCAGCTGACATCTGGAACTAGCTTAATGACACACGGCAAGAGGATCCCGTGGAGAGAAAAAACAGGATGCAATACTGCCTTAGTTCCCGAGTTCCATTTGTTTCATAGACACCACCTGGAAAGGTGAGCAGAGCATCCAGGCATAGCAAACCATATCTTGGTGTCAAGACAGGATGGGAAGGTGACACGAGGGAAATCACAGTAGGTTCAGTTCCCAAAGACATGTTTGTACATGAGAGGCAGCTGCAATAGGCCATTACCGTGGGCCTGAACTTTAGAGTGTGGCCTGACCATGATGTCACTTTTGGCAATGCTCACAATTCAGTTTCTCCTGCCCTCAGTCTTCCAGTGATTTTGTTGCTTTGGAAGATATGAAATCCTTCTGTGAGGGTTTACACCTTCCCTGATATACTCTCCACCTCCTGGATAGGAAACTGATAAATTCTGTTTATAGTTAAGGGAAGCTAGAGACACTTCACAACTGCCTAGAAAGACATAGCTATCTCTGGGAATTTTTGCCACCTGCAGCCTCCCAAAGTTTCACAGTAAAATGACTTTGGATGAGGATCTTTGCAACAATTTTTTACTCCTACTTTGTCTGTCAAAATTTACGATAAAGATCAGAAAAATAGCTATACACAAACCTGTATTCAGTTCTTAATGTAGCATCAAATTAATTCCATTGCACCAAATTCACCTGTGGCATTAGCTTTCTCTTTGATTTTTTCTTTGTTTCAGTGAAAGTTTTGGAATAATTTATAGCTGCAGGATCAGGCTAAATTCCTAAGTGCTACATTAGTGAGGAATATAAAAGTAGTACAGATCAAGATGAAAGAGAGACATTTATTCTGTATTGCTCCAATTAATCCTTTCTAATCCAGCAGCCTTTTCTGGAGTAGACATAAATGTGCACATACCCACAGATTCACAGACGGAGGTTGCTGATATTGGTTGCAACAAAACACCTTGAGCTCGAAGAAAGCCTGTACACTATTGAACACTCGCAATACCTTTTTTCTTCATAACACTTTTTATACAACATTTTATTTCACTGTGTTTTCATCATGAACTTAAAAAAATAATACTTCCTCTAACACTCTCATTTATATCTCTGTTAAAAGCCCAGCAGCAGCCATCAAATACGTTATTAGAAACTATGCACTTAAAAGGAAGAACACTACAAAAGAATAGGACAAGAAAGAGGATTGCTGCTGTGTTGGAGAAGAGGCAGCAGTAGTTACACTAAACTTACACCAGACAGAAGGTAAAACAGCAACTATAAAGCAGAGGCTGCAGGTTAAAGGGAAAGGGGTGGAGGAGTGGAAAGGGGAAACCTTAGCAAGACAGCCTGTGGAGAAAATCACCTATGTGACATTCAAATTTTGCTCTAAGTTTAACTCTCTTGTAGGTAAGACTGATTTCATTGAATTTTAATGCACAATTAATTTACTTATGCTGTTTGCTTTCTTCTTACTCACTTCTAGACTGTATTTTATTATTCATGTATGTTAGCATAGGACCTGGAAGAGATCTGCTGAAGTTTTGCCATTATTACCTAAAATCTACTGCAACTAGTGATCTGTATTATTAGATGAAAACCAAAACATGCTGAGGATTTTTTTAGATGGTGTTTTGTTCATCCCTCAGAGGCAAATTCACTAATCCAGAGATTTGAAAGCCAAACCCAAATGCTAGAACCTTCTGATCAGACTTTCTAAGGAAGCATTCTGCTGGTCTTCTACCAAGTCCAAGTGATCCCAACACATGATGTTTTGCTTTAAGAAAAGTGTGGAGGGAGGGTATTCTTGGTTCAGTAAGTTGAAATCCCATTATACCTTCATGATGCTTCTGTCTAAAATGTCTCTAGTACATATGTATACAGGGGAGCCACCTGAATTTGCCATTGCTTCACTTCCTACTGACTGCAATTCCTTTTCTGACAGTTTAAAGATCTCCTGCTATTAAAGGTACTAAAACTCCCAGCTGGTGAAGGGTCTGGAGCACAGGTCTTAGGAGAAGTGCCTGAGGGAGTGCGTGGGTGTTTAGCCTAGAGAATAGAAGGCTCACAGGAGACCTTATTGCTCTCTATAGGAGCCTGACAGGAGGTTGTGGCCAGGTGAGGGCTGGTCTCCTCTCCCAGGTAACAAATGGTGGGATGAGAGGAAATGGCCTCAAGTTGCGCCAGAAGAGGTTTAGATTGGATATTAGGGAGACTTGATTCATGCAAAAGCTTGTCAAGCATTGGAAAAGGCTGCCCAGGGAAGTGGTTGAGTTTTGATCTCCAAAGGTATTCAAAAGATGTGTAGATAAGGCCCTTGGGGACACGGTTTAGTGGTGGGCTTGGGAGTGCTGGGCTGATGGTTGGACTTCATGGTCACAGAGCTCTTTTCGCACCTAAGTTATTCTATGATTCTGTGATTCTGTGATTCTACTTCAGCTCAACCAATAGGCAGAAGTACAGGTATTGTGTACAGTTACATGTGTAATTCCACTGCTACTTCTACTTTCACACAGCTAACATAGGGTTTCTCTGCCACATCTAGTGCATGGTTTTCTTGGGAGAGAAGAAAAGCTTTCTTACAATTATCCCATATTCAACTTCCAAATTACAGAGATGATGATGGCAGTATAAAAGGCAACACAAATTCTCTACCAAACGCTTTAAAAAAATTAATCTTCTGTAATGGACTGCATTAAGCCAGAGATCATCAACACAGAGGGAGGTTATAGTTATTAGCAACATCAATGGGAGGCCTCCCATTCAGAGTTCATCTGGTGATGAGATTCATCTTCTCCATTACCAAGAATTAATGTAAATGCATGAAATTTTGATCCATCATGAGTGGATACTATGATACGGTCTGATCATCTCTTGAAAATAAAAGTCTCATAAATATTGTATAATAACTTTTGTGTTAGTCAGTGTTATGATGCTACCATTCTCTGTTTTTATCTAATTGCATTTTGATACATGGAAGCAATCTTGATTTGTAAATCTTTCAGAGCAAGAAGTTTTGTCTGTTTTCATCATCAGACCCCTTATCAATTTGGATCTACCAGGATGTATTTATCCCTATGACTCAATGTACAGGACTCTCGAGAAGAATGAGTTCTTCTGATCCTGCCTACTGACAGCATTACAAGGGAAAAATAAAATAGATATTTACAGAATGAGACTGTGACAGTAAGCTGATGTGCAACAACATGATACATCATTTACATGTGAGCAGTGTATGCCTGGAGCCTGTTGGTTCCCTGTTCTTTTGTCTTCTCTTCTCTGGAACATCAGATAAAAGAAAATATCCCAGTGAAGGAATACAAAAAAAAGCAATTAAATTTTAACAGCCTGTATCATCTCTGCACTACTGAGTAAACCAAGCAAACATTTAATATAAGAAGTTTGAATATGTACTTTCGCAGAATTGGTAAGAAGTGCGAGAGAACTCAGATGATCCTGAATTAAACTGCATCTTATTCACAAATATATTGCTTCTTTGAAAAATTCGAAAGAAAATAACTAGTTGTTGGAAATCTTTGGGGGGGGGGGGGGAAGGGGGGGAAAGGGGGAAGA
>VWZS01003477.1:3280233-3324596 GCA_013397075.1 Rhabdornis inornatus
AAAAATTATTTTTGGGAAATTTTGGGGGGGGGGGGGGAAGAGAGGGCAAAGGAGAAGAATATGATCCTGTGTCAGATAAAAAGTTCAGCCAAAAATATATGAAAGTCCAGGCATTGCCTTCACTTTGACAAAATGTAGTACATAGAATCACTAATCAAGAGAAAATTTTAAAAATATCAGGAGAAACAACACCTGGTCAAATTAGGAGCTGGATACCAGTAGAAAGTAAAGTGCTGATCTTCTCACCTGGTTTGGAAATTTTGGTACTGGCAATTCCCAGATGATATATTTTCCAGGCAGTTAACAGTCCTGACACAAAAGTCATCACTTTGATCCTACACGTTGAAGAAAATGTTTGATGCAAAGCAAAAACTGAAAGAACGTCTTTCAGTTTGTTTGTACAAAAAGTCTTTCAAGAGAACACGGTCTTAAAAACATAGTTCTGAGAAAATCAAGTAATGCAGGTCACTTAAAAAAAATATTGAATGGTCCTTGGAAAATCAGAGCTAAACAGTTTTTCTGTAAATTTGGCAAAACACTGTCCTTATATAGAAAACTGCTTTGATCAAAAGGAACCCAACACACTGACACCTGTGAAAAATAAGTAGCAAGGACAGGGACACCACCCAGAGGACTGTGTCTGCAGGCAACCCACACTGGAGCAGGGACCCACTGGAGGTCACCAAAGTAGTACTTTTACCACTGTAGTTGGCACATAGTTATTTCCAGAGTTTTTCCTGATTAGCTGAGTCCTTGTGGTCAATTAGCAAGAATTAGTTGAGACTACTTTGCCCATGACACAATCTAATATAAGTGCCCTATTTTTTTATTAATTTGGAGGTATGGAAGAGCATGATGTAGATTTCTAAGGTTTCTTCCCATTATGCAAAATGAGAGTCAGATGCCTGTAGCACAGGTAAGTGTACTCATGCTGCCTTGACTTTATTAACAGTAAAGCCAAAAAGACAGGGAGTGCAGCTGTTGAGCTCTCCCTTCCCTTTCTTAGCTGAGTGAACCAGCACAAGTCAGCTCAAAGCCAACTCAGCTGCATATTTCTTCTGCTAAAGTGTCTGCAATTACACTCAGCTACACTCCAGCTCTGAGAGACAAACTCACACAAAGAGACTTCAGTTCATGGAGTCTATCTCTGCAATGGAAAATGTCAACTCCGGGATGGAGCATCTCTTGTCAAGGGGACATTTAAGTAGAAAATCTCTTCAATTTCCCTCTTCCCTTATATAGAGACTCCTTCAAGTAAATAGGGAGTTGGCTGATGTAATTGCCAAGAGATTCTCTATCATATTTGAAAAGTCATGGCAGTCAGGTGTAGTCCCAGGTGACTGGAAAAAGGGAAACATTGCATCTGTCCTTAAAATGGGTAGAAAGGAGGCTCCTGGGAACCAACATATCAGCCTCA
The DNA here is from genome assembly GCA_013397075.1 of Rhabdornis inornatus. Taxonomy (NCBI): domain Eukaryota; kingdom Metazoa; phylum Chordata; class Aves; order Passeriformes; family Rhabdornithidae; genus Rhabdornis; species Rhabdornis inornatus. The sequence continues at coordinate 3,281,651 of VWZS01003477.1, forward strand.
GCTCTGTCTGGGAACATCACAAAACTCTTAGAAGTTATGTCAAGGCACATGGAGGACAAGGAGGTGATTTGGGACAGCCTGTATGGCTTCAACAAGTACAAATCCTGCCTGACCAACCTTGTGGCCTTCTACGATGGAGTGAGTACATCAGTGGATTAGGGAAGGGCCTTGGGTGTCACCTGTCTGGACATAGGTAGGACTTTTGACATGGTCTCCCACAATGTCCTTCTCTCTAAATTGGGCACATATGGCTTTGATGGGTGGACTGTTCAACAGATGAGAAACTGCTGGGACAGCCACACCCAAAGAGTAGTGGTCTAAGGCTCAATGTCCAGAGGGACATCAGTGACAAATGGTCTCCCTCAGGTGTCTGTTTGGGATCTGTGCATTTTTAATATTTCCACCACAAACATGTACAATGGGGTTGAGTGCAAATCCACAAGAAATAGAGACATTTTTATTAAAGGTTTACAATGCAGATACAGAAGTTGTGTAATAATATGCTACTTACTGCAAAGCACTACCAATGAACATTCAAGCCTTATTGAAAAAAGAAGATATTTTTCTTACTTTTTGCTAGTGCTCTGTAATAAAATTTACTTCCTCATATCCTTAAACCATCAAGGCTACAACATTATTACTGCTAAACATATTTACAGGTCAGGTTTCTCAATTGTTGGATTGCAGAAACAGAAAATGTCCTTAAAAAAAATATCTGCTGGCAAGTCACAGTATTTTGCCTGTGTGCTTCATGCAAAGTAAAGAAGAAATAATGGCTTCAATTAATTACATAAATGTTGTGAAAGCTGAACTTTTGACTACTCACAAAACTATGATCTTAAGTTTACTTAAACATGTTTTTGGTCTATCAGTTAAAACTTTCCAAATACTCATTCAATATTTAAAATTTTTTTCATTGTTGTATGGAAGCATGTCAGACTACTCTGAATCCATCAGGTAAAAATTATGTCATAGGATGTTAGTCCATTTAAGTCTAGTGTATTCTATGTTGGTTTTGTTATTTAAATAATACTGCTGTGTGCTGCAAAACAATTAATCAACTTCTTTCAAGTATCTCTCTTATGCTGTTTAAAAATTAGATGCAAAACCTCCTAGAATGGTGATGACTCGTGTTTAAACTTTAATGATGACTATGAGGTGATACAACTAAACTAACATAAAATTAAACATAAATCCATATGACCACACAGAGGAATTTTCAGCAGAAGGAGAAGATAATTAAGGCACTTTTGTTATATCTAGCTTCATATTTTGCTGATATATACGCTACATATTTAGCTGCAACACAGTGATGAAACTCAAATAATCCTTTAATTTACAACTTGCAAAGATTTGGTCTTCAATCTTTATTATGCAGTCTAAGGCAGAAACAAACAATTTCACATTATAAGCTTATTGTTACACATTTAATAATGAAAATAAGAAATATATTTTGGCTGCAGAAAGAAAAAGACAAAAAAAAACCCCATTCCATATAGTTGTATTTCAGAATACATTTAAATTCATCAAAGTACATTTCCCCCCAGTTAACTACTTATGATTTATTTACAAAGCAAGTAACAAACAATGTCTAGAAAATACCACTGCGCCACAAGTTATCTACATGGATATTTCTAATTTTCATACTAGAAAACAGCTAAGAAGGCATTTGCTGCAGCACAATGTTTCTTCCTGAAATCTTAATGTGTTTTAGCAGCTAATACAAAATGTGGATGATTTATGTTGATTAGAAAAGCAAACACACCATGGGTTTGGTTAAGAAAAAATAGATACATAGCAAATTTTTTTTTTTAAAAGATCTAATGCACTAACTGCTCCAGGTACTTCACATAGGGGCTGTTGTTTACTTGCAAATTGAAAATGCTGCTGACAAAGCAGCTGAAATTTGAGAAACTACTTGAAAGAGAAGACATCATCAGCCTGTGCAAGCTCTGACAGGCTTATAGATACATTTTTATTCACAAAGAAATTTATGTTAATATATGCTGTTTTGGGGATCATTTAACAATCAATAACAATGTAGAATACTTTAATTTACTCATCTCTTTTAGAAAAAGTGATAGCTCATTGTTTTGATTTTGAAGTCTTTTTTAATATATGTGAAATAGAAGCAGAAGATGAAGATTGGAAGTTTTTTGTTTGGTGGGGATTTTTGTTTTGTTTTGTTTTGTTTTTTTAAGGGATGACTGAAAAAAAATTTTCCTTTGAAACTGCAGAACATGTAACCCTCGCAAGAGAAGACCTCTTGAACTACAAATGTGCTGTTCGACATGACCTCGTGAGACTTCAGCACGCAAATAAGCTGCACAGAAAACAGCTCTACAAATAAATTTCAAGAGTAAATAGAGTGTACCCAACAGTATTACAACTTCATATCCCATTATTTTCCATCCTCAAGAGCTCACCTTATTTTTCAAACTATAGTTGTCTAGTGTTTGAATTTTTCTTTCCAACCTGTTTTAACACCACTGTAACTTACCAAGAGCATGTCAAGTTGCTAGAGGCACGGTAGCTTTGTTTTAGACTAAGGAATGTGCTCTGGTGAACAGGACTGCTTTGAACACTGGAGCCTGGAAGGCCCCCCCACCTCCTGGCCCTGCTCGCTGTTACATTTCATGCTTCTGTTATGTGCAGTGCAGATGTGCTGCAGAAGCAATTTTTGACAGACTGGAAAAGCAGGCACTTTCCTCTGTGGTATTTTTTTTTGAGGGAAAGCATATCCTACATGTTCCCACTGGCACACTGTGGCAGTGGCAACTGCTCTGAGAGCCATGCAGCAGGAGACCCTGTCACGGCAGTGGAGTGGTTTCAGCTTCTTGAAGTTCCAACTGAAAGGAAAGAAATTGCAAATACAATGAACAATTGCTTGGTATATTCCCACCCACAAGCTTGCGTGTGTGTGTGTGTGTGTGTGTGTGTGTGTGTGCGTATGTGTTTTAGGAGGAATTTATTTCTTATTTGCAGCTACTGTCCTGATGTATAAAGCTAAGCACATAGCCCAGAGTAAGGCAAGACTATTCTTTTGCCGTGAAGCAACAGAGGAAATTATCACAAAGAAACATCACCAGGTCTGAAATTTGAATTAGAATTAGAATATACTTCATATCAAGCCAGTTGTTCCCTTTCTAGGGTGGACCTCTCTGTGAATTTCATGAGCATGGAAAAACTTCACTCCCTTTCTGTATTCTTTCTGTAGCAGTTATTGGGGAATTAATATTTTAGTTGAATACATCAGAAGTGCCTAACTTTTTGATTTTCAATTACAGACTAGTTTAAACTCTGAGTGAGGCGGACTTACATCAGCAAACAAACCCAAATCTCTCAGCCCCATGTGTCCACAGTCTCCATGCTGAGTCCTACTTGCATGCAGGCACGGTAGCACTACAGATGTTTTCATCAGGAAAACCTGCTTACTGCATGGCATGTCCTGAAAGGTTGCTTCCCCTTTTTGCTCACCAAATTTTGTTTCAGAACCTGTTGAGAGCTGGGTGGGAGTCACTACAAATCAAGGGTTTATGGAGTGGAAAGCAGAGACACAGATGAAGTCTGGAGATTCACAAAGAGCCCATGCCGATGCATATCAGCTACAAAAGAGAGCCCAGTTTTAAGGATCTATTGAACTTAAAGTGTTTCATAGATGTCACTATCTCGCCAGAAGCAGGCTTTTAAAGAAAGCAGTACTTGGAAATTATTATTGAAATAAAGTATAATTCACAAAGGAGATATATTAATTTTCTGAAAATACACAGGAACGCCATTCTCTGTTAATACAGGTAGATGTGAATCTGCCAAGAAGCTGCCCAGTTTTTTTTAATGTTTCTGCAACAGGAATCACCAGCATTCCCCATATTTGTTCACAAGGAAAATTAAGAAGTAAGAAAACACTTTCTTCATTTATTTGATCAAAGTGAAACTAGCTTTCAGTTTTTCCTTAACTTAAAAACTTTTCCTTGAATCCAATATAATTTTTATTTCTACATGTGGCTGCCAATCCAGCCAGTAAAGGCAAAGCTTTCAGGGTTGAGCCTTTTATTATTGAATATATCTGAGGCCTCATTTTCAGCATATGGGGAGGACTTACAATTTCCATTAGGGCATTTAGACATCTCAGTAGTTGACAAGAAAGCATCAGAAGCTAAAACTGAAGAGTTACACATGCGATAACTAAATAGTCCTGAAGATGTGCCTATACATAATTGGCTTAGTTGCTTGGATACATTCAGGTGAAGTTGCTATAAAAGCAGCTACAAAAATGGGTCACAAAGAAACTAATCCACTGAAACAAATTAAATTTCTCAGATTTCTATAATTATTAACAATCCAGTTCTCTAATTATTTAGGATTTTTTGTTTTTAACACATAGATACAAGCAAAAGCTTAGTTTTCAGGGGAAAATAGCTATCAATTGATTTTACATTTAAACTTCTTTTAATCGCAGAGGTAAATTGATTCAGGGAGTCTCTGAGCATCTGAAGTAAAAGCTATTCCAATATACTTGTCAAGATTTTGATAGGAATCAGTTAATGTTAACGTCAAAAAACCCTCAGCCATTTGCAAAAGCTACTATTTGGTCCTTCATTCCCCTCCCCTGCCAATACTTGGTCATACAGAAAAAAGTTCAAAGAAAGTAGTTTTGCTTTTTGAGCATTTTTTCTCCCCAGGATTACATCACTCATTCTCCATGCATAAGATTGCATAAACCCTCTTGAAAACTATAAGCACTAAATCTAGACCTTTTTGGAAATGCCAAGGAGGCAGAGAGTAGGCCAAAGGCCAGTATATTAACTCACAATAATATGAATATTTATGGTGTTTCCTGTTGGTGCTTGTGAACTGATAGAACACACCGTTGTTCCTTCCAACAACTTAAATACTTAAGAGTGTTAATTCTAAATGCTTTTAAATGCTTTAAGAGTGTTAGGTCTTATGTGATTGAGCCTTGCAGCTCTCATTAACTTTAACAGGAGAAAAGAATTCTCAATTGGCAAAAAAATAACTTGTAGAACATCTGTTTCTCAGAAAATTATATGAAGTGTGCCAAGTACTACACAGCTTTGCAATTAGAATTCATACAAAATGCTCTCCAAGGCCTTGTCTATATAAGAAACAGCTTGTCAGTATACTTCAATCAATAGATACACAAGCTAGACTTTCTTTTAAAGTAAGCACTTACCTGTAAAAAGAATACCCTATCTATAGAATTTACAGAATCTCACTGTCTGAGCAAATATTGGTTTGTCTGGGCAGTTATTTTCTTTTTTCTTCTCTGAGAGCTAAAGCTGCATTCACTCTAGGGCTTTTTGTGTTTAAAATAATAATATAAAAATATTAGGTATTACATTTGTAGTTACTATTCTAGAGAACCTTTTTAGTGTAGATTAGTTCAGCAATCTTGTCTCTCATTTTGATAAAAGCAGTCATCAAAAAATGTCTTACAGAAATGTTTGCTGGAGAAAAAAGATAAATTAAATTTAACAGTAAGCTTTGAACATGGCTTGCTGTGAATGTATTCTGCAGACGTTGTGGTGAGAGAGACTGTAGCAAATAGCTGCTGAGCTGAACTCCAGGGAGACACCCCAGGTCAGCATTCAGGGAGCACATCTGGCAGAAATAAACCAATGGCAGCATCAGCAGCTGCCAAAGCAAGGACTGCAGGGATGGTGGTGAGGGAAGTGGAGTTGGCCACTCCAGACTCTTTCAAACACCTGAACATGCAAAGACCTATCCATTCACCTATGAAGACCTGAGCTATCAAGTGCTTCTTCTCCCTGGCTCTGGGGAAAACTGATGGTTAGTTGCTAGGAAGAGCTATCAAAGCAGCCAAACTTCTTCCAGCTCTGCATACACCTTTTTTTGTTCCATGCAGATTGGCTCTTTGCCAACCAGTTTCCATCCTTACTGCCTCACTTGGACTGCATTCCTTACATTTACCTTTCTCCTCAGCATTCTTCCCTTCCCTTCCCTTCCCCTTCCCCTTCCCCTTCCCAGATGTTTTATTTCTTCATAAGTAATTTATTTCAACACTATTCCCTGAAGAAAAACAAAAACTCTAACCAGCAAAGAACCCAACTATAGGACCAGCTCCCTCCTCATTGCCACTCCTAAGATCACTTCACTTGCTTGCTCCATCCCTGCCCCAGCAGGATGTGTCTCTTGGTGGTGTAGGCTGAAACATCTCTCTGGGAAACATCATTTTCTATTCTGTGCTTGGTCAGTGCTCAGGGAAACAGATTTTATTTTGCTCAGCCTCTATGCAGTACCACATTAATCTTTTGGGTAGAGGTTTAGAAGGCTACAGCTCTCCTAGAAGTAATATAAACATACATAGCTAAATGTAGAAAATGGGTGCATACACACTGCACTCTAAAAAGCTGGAATTGTACTAGACAGAAATACAATCTTGTTGTCAGACACATGCACAAAATTGACTCCATTGAGGATTACAAATGCATTATTAACAGATAAATGTAGTAATTTGCTACACCTAGTAAATACTACAATACATACGTACATACATACATACATACATACATACATATATATGTGCACCTATGCCAAGTTTGGTGGTTCTGCTTCACCACCAGACTGAGAAGGTGCCAATTTCACAGGCCACAGTTTGGCATGTACGAATCACACACTGGTGAACAACACCAATTCTTGATGCTTAATAAAGCTTCTTGCTTTAGCCCTTCTCCCTTTAGACTTCCCTCCTCTTGTGGTGCAAATACTATTTAGTCTCCTTGGAGATGGGAATACTCTAATTTGGGCTATCTGGCAGCAGCTGAGTGTCAGGCAGGTAGCTGCTTTCACAAGAAGCCACTGTGTTCTGCACCTCGAGGAGGCAGCCAGCTTGTGGCTGAAGTGGCAGCAGTGAGAAACTGTTGCATGAGCAACCTAAGTATATTGCTGAAAGGTGAAATGGCAAGGAATGAAGCAGGCTTTTGTTCCTATTTTTAAGGAATTACAGAGACAACTCAAACTTCTTCTAGTGCTTGAATTACTTTCATGAATGTTAAGATTTGCTTTCATGTTTTGCTGAGAGATGGAACTTGGAAATTCTCAAGACTAAGCACAGGACAATGGATATTGAACATGTACGAAAGAGCTTCTTCACAGAAACTATGCAAAAATAGGCTGAATAATAATAACAAAAACAGCTCTTGTTATCTGATGTGCCATAAAATTCCTACTTCTTAAAGGCTTTTTCTACATCGAAAAGGTATTTTCCTGGTATACCTGAAATGGCAAAATGGCACATTAGTATTTAACATGTGTGTATTTTTATACATATATATATATATATACACACACATATATATCTAACCCCACCTTATTCACCACATAATTATCTGACACAAGAACTGCATGTAGACAAGCCTTGGTCTATCTCCTGTATGACTTTCAGGACAAACAAGGCCAGGTAGGCCTTCTTTGTACATCAATCAAAAGTGAACAAGCACAGTTTTTTATCTTTTTATTCACTGTTGCAATGGGAGAAGAAGAGAGATCTGTATTCTGTCGCACTCCTGTCTCCATCAGCAGACAAGGAGCATGAACAGGAAAATCTGTGATTAATTTTCAACCTGTTGCAAACATCCTGCAAGTGAAACACTGTTTTATGTGCTTTGTACATGCATGCACGCTGGACCCAGGCACTCAAGGTACCCTCTAGAACCCTTGGCTTCTGAGCATCAAGCAGGGCAGAGAACAATTAGCACCATGCAGGACTGGGGTCTCTGTGTATGCATACACCAGTTTCAAATATAACCTTGAAATTGTTCAGACCTTCCAAAAGCTACAAATCAGTGTAAGTGGTAACTTCAGAGCACATGTCATCTCCAAGCTGGTGGCCTGGATCCAGAGATGACATCTCCACTGCTAGTCATACCTGATGGTTAGTCCTATCCACAGTGTTGGCAGTGGAAGCATGGTCACGAGTGTTTTGTCGGACTCGGGTGGAGTTTTGCTGCTCAATGGTTGAGGAAGTGGGGATGCAGAACTCTCTGAAACACCTTTTGAAATTCTCATCTAGAAATGCATAAAGGACTGGATTAAGGCAGCTATTTGTATACCCTAGAGCAATACAGAAGTGCCAGGAGACAGTCTGGAAAGTAGTTTCTGGGATGTTGACCAGGGCTTTAATGATAACATAAATGTGGATGGGAGTCCAGCAGACAATAAACACTGCCACCACCACAAGAACCATCCTCGTGATCCTCCGCAGGTTCCTATCCTTCTCTTTGGAGCCGGATAACATGCGGACACTCTTCAGGCGTAAAATCATCAGCCCATAACACACGGTAATGATCAGGACTGGCATGATGAAGGCAAAGATGAACACACAGATTTTCAGGAGGTTCTCCCAGTACCAAGCAGGGTGGGAGAATGTAAGTGTGCAGTCAATTGAGCCTGAGGAAAAGGAAAACAGCAGAGAAGAACATGCAGGTCAGTTTTTCATTGGCTTTTCTTTAAACCTTTCTTTAATTAAATATCATAGGCAAATATATGAAGACTTTACACCTAAGTAAACATGTAAAATGAAGCAATCTGTGATCTGTCATCTGCACAAACATTGGTAGGACAGACTGCTGCAAAACATGCATGAAGCGTGAGTTAGGAAAACAAAACCAAATTAACATGTTCTCTTTTGCATATTATGACTTGGAATTTAATGTATGCTAAAAAGGAAAAGAACTGATTTGTCATAAATGCTTAACTTTGACTCATTTTCACTTCCAGTATAAAATGTGGTGAAAAGAAAGATTGTTAAGCCACCATATATGCTGAGAGTTTGGGCATTTCAGGGCAATGGGGAAGAGAATGACACTTGGTAACTATGCACTGTGGAGGGTCTGGATTTATGTTGACATGCTGTCACTGCCCCTTTATGGAAGGTCTCAGACCACCAGTGGTCCAGAACATGCTTTCTGCTCTGTATCATGTCCTGCCAGACAGGGTCTAACATATTTATTACTGCCAGCTTCCCAGTGGGAGTAAGCACACGGGTAAGCACTTTCCTGGGTAAAGCACAGGCTCCTGTGCTGTAGGGTAATGCAGAACTGCCCCACAGGAGAAGGCAGGCAGGCACAGATGCTTTTCCAAACACTACAGTAACTGAGTGGCACAGCAGGACTTGCACAGAAGGAGGAGGAAGCAGGACTTCCACAGAATGAGCTGGAGCTGCTTGTTGTAAAACAGACCACACGTACTGCTTATCCAGCCAACTACAGCCAGATCCAAAATTTGCACTGACGCTTGCTTTACACGGGTTGGAGGTCAGAAGTTAATTCAGTGCCTCTACACTACAGTGAAAAAATGCAGGAAGGAGTTTAAATGTTGGGTACTCAGTTTAGGAATGAAAGCCAGACTTACCATGCCTGTATTTAGTAGTTGCCATGAACATAACTGGCAGGCCAATGGCAGAGGAAAGAATCCAGTTACAGACGTTGATAATTTTGGCATTTCGGGGGGTACGGAAATCGAGAGCCTTAACTGGGTGGCAAACAGCCACGTAGCGATCCACACTCATGGTGCAGAGTGTGAAGATACTGGTGAACATATTGTAGTAGTCTATGGATATAACAATCTTACAAAGGATGGTACCGAATGGCCAGGTTCCCATCAAGTAATTCACACTCTGGAATGGCAGAGTACTTGTTGCTAGGGCATCTGCCAATGCAAGATTGAAAATATAGATGTTGGTGGCAGTCTTCATTTTCGTGTACCTAGAAAAAGAAAAATTGGTAGAGCATGTGAATGACCACAACTGACATTGTTAAATAAAACTGAATTCAGTGAATCATCTATAAGAAGGTCCTGTAAAATAATGTGCTAGATACTGTCAAAGATCACATTTTTTTAACCAAATGACCATGCTATGATTCACCTATATGTTGGCAGAATAGTGAGACATCAGCTAAAGTGTGTAAGGAAGAAAAGATTATTTTAACTTGTGCAGAAGGAAAAGATACACATAGAAAAAACAGTATTATAGATGCTAAAGAATTGAGAAGCTGAAAAAATCGTATGTTTACAGATCAGATACTGTACTACATAGATAGATTTTCTGTACCTGCTGCTGTCATGCCAAATATCATAACTATGTTCTGTAGAAATAGAAAATTCATTTGTAGATTGTGGAGTAGTAATGATGTGATTCCAAATGAGCAGTACTTGAGACCCACTTTTTATGTGGATGCTGTACTTTTGCAGTAGTACAAAAAATGTTTGAATTTAAGAAATATTCCTGGCCATGCTGCCCTGATGGCTGCTGAGGTTGCTGGGCCCTGTGGCTGCTTGGATTTTAGAGGGGTCAGATGGCTTGCTCTTTTAATGAAACTTCCTCCCAGTTCTGCAAAACTAATAAGCAGAGTGTTTGATCAAACATTTTACAATTTATAGAGTGCTTTTCAGGAGGAATAGCTCATTTCAAAAGGCCTGCCGCGGAACCTGCTCGGGAAGACAAAATTAAAATACACTATTTCATGGGTTTTATCTGAGTTAGATCTCTTCAGAACATGAGTCATTTGCAAAAAATCCCAATGAAAGAATTGTGTAAGGGATGTGCATTTGAAAATTTTCTTTGGTAGGGTATGCAGAAATGCAGACTTCATGTTGAATGGACCTAGAAAGCTTTTATGATGAACATTCGAAGTCATTGGCACTGTATCTGTTCTCTCATTTTTAGCACTATGCATGAGAAGACACTAGCAATGCTAATTTCAATTTAAGGTGGTTTTTAAAAACAGATTTTCAAGTAGATCCAAACTCTATCTTGACTGCTGCCTTGAGAAAGTATGTGATACTTTCAAGTTGTAAATAAAGTCCATATTCTGAAAGTCCTGTAAAAAACTTTTCTTACTCCATTTATATAATGGAGTAATAGTTACAAATACAAGTTCGTAACTAACATAGATGCTGTAAGCATCTACAACTCTCTCTGCTGGAAATTGGAAAAAATGTACAGGATTGCAGTGTGGGAGAGGTACACAATAAAAGCTACAGCTCTAAAAACTGTTTGGAGGGAGGAGAAAACATTTCTTGGGCAATTTGCTGGAGAATCTTTCAGATGAGAATGAAAGCAGAAACTTTTATATTTTGCTTTTACTACTATCCAGTACTAAGCCCTGTGGTTTATCAAAATGAATATCTCTCCAAAGGTCTGAGATACCCAGGAGTAGCTGAAGGTGTGTCCAGAGCTAACCTGAAGGTTTGATTTTGTTGTGATCAGACATATCCAGCTTGCTCCCACCTGACCTGCTCAGTCTGGGACAGTGACAGAGGGGCAGTGGCTCTCAGCTCTGCACAAACAGGCAAAGGTGATGAGGATTCTGTGCCCTCACCGGGGCTGCTGATCCCTGCTCAGACCTTAGATGACTGCCTGCCTTCTTTACAGCTGGACAAGAAAGCATGCTTGGGAACGCTGCTCTGTGCTGCTGCCATCACACGTGATTTTGGGACAGGTCTGTCCGGAGAGCGCATCGTCAGATAATAATGACAATGTTTTGTTATCAGTAATTAAAGCCATTCTGATTTAAAAGGAATGCTTGATACAGCAATAAAAACCCAAACCATCAACCAATATGTAAACGACTTCCAGGTTAGCATGACAGAGGATGGACAGAAAAATGCTCTGAATAAATAGAATAGAATAAATAAAATAAAGTTTCTTCACTGGGCATAGGCCTTATCCCACTTAAATGCTACATATGTTTCAGCTTCCCACTTAAATTCTACATAGTTTTCAGTTTCATTGTCAGTTTAAGTTTAAAAGCTCTTTAGACGTACTTTGTTTAATGGCCACTATAGACCATTAGTGAAGGGTTTTGCTTGATGTACGTGGTAATATTTGTCCTTCTAATCATGCTGTTCTTACAGTGAATAGAAGCAGAGTTTTTATGGTGATAGAAAGTATTTACCTCCACAACTGCCTAATCAACAAAAGCCTATCGAAATTTACAATATTCTTTTCAGTGAACTCTATAGGATTTGGGCATTTCTCTGTATGGATTATTTAAAGATTTTATAAGGGGCTCATTTCTGCAAGGTACATTTTGTAAAACATGTATTTTTCTAAATAAGTAGATTATCAGTGTTCCCAGGATTTTTTTTTTTTTGCATGAACAAATAAATACCAAAGCAATTAATTAAATGCAATTTTAACAACATGAAAAGTAACAGTCGATCAAAATGGAGCTTTTCAAAGTCTTGATCTGAACTTTTTGCTAAGGTATAAGTCTACCTATTTGAACAAGCAGAACAAACATTTCCATTATCCAGACATAAATGTATATGTGATGAGATTTCTACAGTTGAGAGGGATTTAGTAATACCAAAATTTATAATGCAATACCATAATTTATAAATGCAATCTTTTAAGACACTGCCTTCACATTTTCATTCAAACTCACTAGAGAATGCAAAAATTAACAGACGTGTAGAGAAAAAAAGTCTTAATTGCAAACTCATGAAAGTCTGAATATCGGTATTTAGATTACATTGAAATTTCAGCATCTAAAACATCAAGTGTATTAAATTTTGCATGACAATGAGCAAGGTTGCAAGTGAAAACAGAAGTTGGCTTTGGGTGGCCTTACTTTTATTTTACAACTCTGCAATGAAAAGACTAATAGAATGTGATGATTCAGGGGCTTTTTCTGAATATTTAGCGCAATACTGCTCTTGGTATATTCCCAAATTAATTATGCTCATTATAATACTGGCACCTACTAGTATACCCCTTTGAACTCCTCAGTGCAGTTTTTCTATCACAAAATATCAATGAGGAGGAAAGCAGAAACAGTCTTTTGCACTTGGGAAATAAGCTGGTCAATGACAGACTGGTAATAATTACTTTCAGCAACACAAAGGCATGCAAGGTTTTGCCTATAGAATGCGAATTTGGAGACAAAGACTACTTCAAGATCTGTGTTTAAGTTCAGCTCAAAATACATGAAAAACTGGACAAAATCACTGGAGATTCACTGCAGAAAGCAGTCACTCTCAAAAATGGTTTGGCTGCTGAAAGAAACAACAGCCAACAGCTAGGCCTTGCATACAGACAACCTGACATAACCCTTCTTGATGCTGAAGATTAGGTTAGTGTTTCAAATTCATGTTCCTCTTGCATAAATGACTTGTTAAACAAATGAAGAATCATTATGTGCATACATTAGATTAGTTGAGGTCGTCTTGGGTGGGAAGATTAAAAACATGTGAAGTATGCCTAGTTGAATCAATTTAAATTAATTTTTTTTTCCCCATGATTGTTCTGGTGCACCTTGTATACGCAACTCAAAAACAATAGGAAAAAGGGATTTTTTGGCATGTTTTCTTGAGATATCAGGTACTTTGAATTTTTCTTGAGCCCTTAAAGCTTTTAACAAAGTTATGACATATTCAAGGTGGTCTGTAAAAACCCTCCAAATTTTTTCTGTCTGCCAATCCAGTTTTAATATTTAACACTGTAATGAAGTCTCTCAAACCACATTCTGGAAAGTACCTTTGAGTTAAAGGGTCACAAATGATGGACTTTACTGACATCCATCTATTTTATTATCCTTTTCTTTTCTTCCCATGGTAATGGGTCTCTATAGAGTGAAAGACCTGTACTGTATCTCAGCCACAGCTGTGATGTGTGCTGTGGGAGGCTGTAACCTATTAAAAGTTTTGAAGCCATATATATTCTGGGTACGTCTAACCTTCTTCTCTGCGAGCACATGATTTAATCAGCTTTAAAACTTAAGTCTTTGATTTTTCTATTCATGGGTACTTCTGAATGCTTATTCCTTAAGCCATTAAATTTCATCTCTGGCTACAAGCACTATAAATTTGTGCACAACCCTGATAGGTTATTAGGCAGTAAGGCCATCCAGATTGGAGGTGCCATCTTGTGGTTAACAACCTCTTCATTCTTTTGATGTATGCTCTACTGAAGAGATCTTACACAAGGCTGTAATTTAAACATAGTAAGCCCTGGGTGAAACCAAACCAACAACAAATTGAAAAACTAAACAAAACTTTGAGCAGGTACAACAGTAGAGCTGAAAGCATTCACATTTGGTTGCAATGAAATTGTGCAATTTGCATCACATTCACTTACTTCCTGAACCCATCCTGAGTTTGAAGGTAAAAGCTGAAATGGGGAAGTGAGGAAGCCTTTACTGCCTTTAAGAAAGACAGAGGCAGTTGCTGTGCCCTCCTGACCCCCAGTACAGCTCTGTCCAGCTACTGCTGTGACCTGTCACTGTGGTTTAATTAGAGATGAAAAATATTAGGCATCACTTAGGTATCAAGGCATGACATACTGAGGGAGTGCAGTAGATCTAAAACCAAAGAGTTTAGTTATTTGACATACTCAGTCATGCTTCACATACATTGTTCTGGAGCAGCTTTCTCTTCTTTCTTTGCTTGCTGGCAAGGGGATGTCCATTTTCTGAAGGAGTATGAGTGTATATGTGGTCAGTGTGCACTTGAGCACTGGGCAGGGAACTGCTGGACTGCAGTTGCTATCTCTTTTCTCCCTAACAATCTGTTTTCCCACTGCTTTGTCACTTCATTCTCCTTCACAGTACAATGAGATTTAACCAGAACGTCACCAAAGTTTACTTCCCTTCAGTTACCTTGTTAGCATCTTTGACTTCCCAGCTTATCCCTTTCTCTCATCAGGACAGTGCCAAGGCATGTGTAGATCCAGCAGTATTTGCTTACAAGACGCAGGAGAAGCAAGCAGAGCACATCACCTCCTGGGAAGCAGCACCAACTCAGGGCCATTTTTCTTGTACTCAGAACCCATCAGGAATTTATCTCACACCTCAGCTTTGGGAGAGGGTGAGCTAAACAAAAGCCTTTTAGGCAGAGTCACCTTTAGACTTCAGTGCCAATCTTTTGGGAAATGGTGCGGCACCAAGAGAGTTGTGAGGGCATCTGACTCATCCTTTTTCCTGTGTTGGACTTTGAACTAAAAATGACTTGCTGCTGTCTTTGTGGCTCTTCCTGATTTTATTTTTTTGCTACTAAAAAGCATCATATAGAAGTCCTCTTTCTGCTATTTAGTTTGAGCCAGTGAGTTTAGTCCCTACCCGGACAAAATAAAACTAGCTTTATTCTTTTGGGAAAAAATAGCTATTTTCAGAAGGAAGGCTGGTCTTTTCCCTTGATGTCTGACTGAAAGGATTAACAAGCAAGGAGATTACTTCAGACAGAACACACAAACTTCACAGTAGTCATAACAGGTAATTATTTTATGATTTCTTATTATTTTATGCCTTTTAAAGTTACATAAAAGTGAAAAATATATAGCAGAAATCCATATAAAATAAAGCTGATGTGATGCATTCTTTTTTTTTCAAAAGGGGTGGAGAACCAGTCAAGAACAGGTATAGGTATATAACTTGCCACAAAAATATTTAAGATGTTGTCATGTCTTATAACTCCTAATTTTCTCTTCTTTTCCCAGACATCATAAAAAGCTACTTAATGATAAAAAACAAATGACAGTAATAAGTATGCTCCAGGGACCAAACAGTCATCTGCTGGTACACTTTCTTCCCTTCCAGCCTAGTTGAATGGGGGGAAAATTACCTGCCAATTATTTCAGAACTTAATCTGGCCTGTTTGTCAAAGCACTTTTATTTGAGTCTCTGTTTGCCTGGTGCTGAGGCATATATGGGTCTCCAATAAAGGTCGCTGCTTTCATGGTTATTGTGTAACATATCTCTCTGAAATAAATCAATGGTGCTAAAAAGGCTAACTTCAATATATTGCCATTATCCAGCAGCAGGTGCTTATTGTTGAAGGTTTTGCTTTGCTAGGAAGACATATAAAGGAAAACTGTCAGTGTATTCAATTTGACTTTTTCCCCCTCTGCCTTCAGGGAACTGTGATTAAAAGTAAAACTGCTGACTACACCTCTGATAACTGTGGTGACATTTTTCTGTAGGGGACAAGTTATCAGCTACTTTGTCTGGTTTCCAGGTGCTGGTACCCTCCTCCTGATCTGTAGACTGATCACCTGAGATAAGGACTGTACATGAAATATCCCTGGTCATCAGGGAAGCTGGCAGGGAAGCCTTTGAAGACAGTTTTAATGCTAGTAGATGTGAGATCCCTAAAGGTGTGGTAGGGAACAGCAGGCAATCAATCCCTCTGGTCGAAGGGTAGCAGGGAGGTGGCATGGGGCTGGAGGCCAGGCCATACACAGGCTGCACAGACCAAAGTTAACACCAGGTGTACAAGGTATGGCCTCTTGCATGCAGGAGATTGGGATCTTCTGGAAAAGCTGTTGAGCATGATCTGGAAAGGAGTGACAGAGGTGAGACAAACCAACTACAGAGAGAATAAATGTGGAGGAAGGCTTGCCTATGATGTGGGGAGAAGGGAAAAGCAGGCAATGGTGGAAGCTGGCATGGCAGGAAGAAGGAACACAGTTATGTGTTATGTGAGAAGACCAAATCAAAAGTACTGGAAATCTTGGACTTAGTCTCTAAATGACAAAGATAAGATCGTGTTTGAAACTGCAGCTCTGAGGGAGTTACTAAGACCACAACCTTATGAGAGTGATTAGGGTAACTGACTCTTTAGATGATTTTTCTATAGGGGCAGCACATCCTAGAGCTGAAGATTAGCACTGTGACAACTGCTGCTCCCTGTTCCCCTTCAAAAAAGAGACTTCACTCAGTTGGAACTGCTCCACACAACACGACGAGGAGGAGACGTTCCATTAAACACAAACATTTTTGTTCTGAAGTTTTAGTCCTGATCTGAGATATAAGATCTTATAGCTGATAATTGAACACTTCTCAGTAAGAAGGTGGAAAAAAAAATCTATTTCATGTCCTTCACAGTTATTTGATTAGCTATGGTGTGTCATGCCTATCTTTTTTCATCACGTAAATTCAAAGGGAAATAGAAATAAAATTTAGAAGTGTTTAACATTAAATGGATGAATGAGAATGCTTATCACAGCTCAGCTAAGCTACGGAACTCCTTGATAGTGAACACCATTAAAAGCCCACTTCCAAAAGGGACTAGGGGTCTTTGAAAGATAATTATAATATTCCCACTTTCAATACCATAAACCCAAATCTCACTATAAAAACCAAAGAAGACACAGATGGTTATAAAAAGAGCTTTCTTTGACATCAGCTTAAGCGCAACAATTCAGAAAACAGTTGCTCTTGGGTTTTTTAAAAATATAGTTGCAAGAGTGGATTTGTATTTTGAAGAGATTTATCAAGCATTGAAAACTTGTTTTCACTTGGAATCATCATGAAAATAAATAATTTTTTGAAAATAGTATGTTAATGAAGATGTCTACAACAACCATCTTAGAACTAAGCTTAAAAATAACCAAATTAGAATCAGTAAAAATGCTTCCAATGCTTGTTTTGAAGCAGCTCTCTTTAGTAGTGGCAATCTTTGTTACCTTCCTCTTCCAATCTCATTTTTGATCTTCAATTTTTTGGGGAGTACTGCATGTTAGAAATGTCCACAAAAAGCTACTGAATAGATGCTGATGAAAACTTCAGCTCAGAAAGTCTCTCTGCAGCCTAAAAGTCAATTAGAATGATACTCACACAGTGTTGCCCCTATTTTTTCCACTCTGTGACTAAACACCAGCTGCTGACTATGACTGAAAAACAGGCTAGTAAGTTAAATTATGATTCTGAGACATTTGGACTTGCATCATGTTATGTTTGAGATTTTTGTAAATATACCACCTTTTGATCTAGAAAAGTTATAAAAGCTTATCCACAGTGTTCAGCAAAAGTTATGCTTGATGGTTTGGGAAAACACTGTAAATTAAACAAAGCAGTACTTCAGGATTGTGTTAGCTAAATCACCCATTAGTCATTAGCTTGCTAGTAATTATGTAATATAAGCAATATGTGCATACAGTATTTTCTATCCTTACTGAAGCCTTGAAAAGTTGGTAACTTTTGATTATTTTTATACAGAAATTCTAAAAAAAAAAAATCAGGAAGTGTTTAACATTATTTTTTCATGGGACACATTACCATAATGTCACTCCAGGAAAAGTAGAGTGGAATCAAACAGCTTTTTACAGGCAAATTGAGTGAGAAGGGTTGTTTTCTGCCCAGAACTGCCTGGTGGAAGGCATTAGCAGACCGAGAGGGTCTGTGCACCTGGGCCTGGCATGCTGTCTTGTGTGCAGGAGTTCACTGGGACTAGGCACAAGGTCTGGAGATGAGTCTGGGGCTGCAGAGCTCTCACTTATCCCTCAGGTGCCTCTGCTTCCTCAGTGAGATGGGTGTTACCCCCAGGTTGCAGCCTCATGTATTTTTGGTCAAATTTTCATCATGTCTGTAAAAACATAATTTAAAAAAAAAAGAATATAAAGGTATACATTCCATTTTATCTGTCTGCTTCCCTTCATCTTGGGGGAGGGAGGGGAGCTGCTTGGTAGTTAAACATTTACCCATCAGCAAAGGTTGGTAAACTCTGCCACAAACAGTGTGCAAACAGGGACACCTGCGTTTCTGTAAGGCAGCATGCTGAGGGTCACCCCCTTGCTATGCTGCTGATTTAATTCAGCTCCTCTGCTGCTCCTGCCCAGCAGTGCTCCCACAGTTCTGTCCCCAGGTCTTCTCTGGCTGGTGCTGTGAGCTGTATTAATTCATAATTGACATGACTGGGTAAGGCTGCTGAGGCTTACAGCTCTTAGCATGGGGGTGGAACCTTTGCAGTCAGCAGAACAGGCAGGACACACACTCACACAAGCAATGCTATGCAAATGCAGAGAAGTTCATGAGGCTGTGGACAGGAAAGAAAAGCAGGAATTTCATGCACTTCTCAGTTTCTAAGCTCCCTGATCTATGCTGCTACAAAAGATGCTGAAGGTCACCTTACATACTGCATCCATAACATCCTATCACCTTGCAAAGAACCTATTTTTTAGAAACACTTGTCTTGCTTCACCCACTTTCAAACTTGTGATTATTTTCAGATTTTTTTTCTCAAAAACGACTTCACCCTTTTGTGTACATGTGTGAGAATATTTATTCCTCTGGTGATATCAATTATTTCTACAATTGAAATTTCAGCTCTAAGCCTGTTCTACTTAGTAACACAGTTTTTCTGAACTGTGAGCGAGCTCAGCTGAACTAACCAGAGTTTTCAGTGCTGCAGTCTTTCCAGATTAGACGATGCTTCAGTCACAGCTCTATTTTTTTCAAAACGCTATTAAGAGGCTGTTTTGAGACACATAGAAAGATGTCCTTTAATTTCAGAGAGAGGACTTCTTTGACTTCTTTCCCTGATTGCCTTTTTTTTTCTTTAAAGCAGTGTAATCATTTACTCAATTAAAAAAGCCATTTCTTCCTCTACAATGGATTGCAGAGAACCTGAGACCCCTTTGTTTATGATATGTGAAAAATTTATAGCAAAACAAATGAGGAATCACTCTGAACTTGACTGACATCAGCGGCTGTTGGTGGAATTACAGTTCTCCCAGAGCATTTGGACTGTGGAGGACTGGGGCCTCTGTGAGCTATTCCTCTCTTCCAGACCTGTGATGCTTAAGATTTTCATCTAGGATCTACTGCAGCTTTCTAGCATATTGCCTTAATCACAAGACATAGTCTTATTTTCATTCTAACTGTGAGAATAATATCCCACCAACTCGATGAGAAAGCTGGAAAAGCCTTTGGATTACCATATCAATTAATTCAATGCCACGTGGCACTAAATTGTACACCGTCTTCTTGTACTCAGCAGCAGCTAGAAGTAGCATTTGCTGCTGATGCAGCCATAACAACATTGTGTTCATATTAGTAATCTACATTTACACAAAGCACACGAGGAAAACAGATAATAAATATTATTTACAGATTTTTCTGATTACAGGAAATTCATGGCTGGCAGTAAAACCTATTAAACTCCTACTGCTGTCACTTGAAGACATTTTCTGGTACTTGAAAAAGGAAAGAGCTCAGTGTTAGTAACATGAGGTTAAGCCTTGCACACTACATATACGACACGTAAATATTAATTCAAGGATGAAAGCATTCAGCTGAACAGGAACCATCTGGAAGAATGAGGAGGGTGGATGAGAATGCATTAATTATTGCATAATGTGTATAAATTGGAAATCCATGGACCTGCTTTGCACGAAGAGCCTTCTTCACACATTGATAATCACAATACATTTCCAACTCCTCCTTGGACATATCTGCTGTCTGACCTCTGTTTGCCCCAGCAGGGATAGCAGGGTGG
Organism: Rhabdornis inornatus; assembly: GCA_013397075.1. Classification (NCBI taxonomy): domain Eukaryota; kingdom Metazoa; phylum Chordata; class Aves; order Passeriformes; family Rhabdornithidae; genus Rhabdornis; species Rhabdornis inornatus. The sequence goes on from VWZS01003477.1 coordinate 3,301,907, forward strand.
CATTGTGGAATGATAGTGATAGTTCCCTGCCAGGCCAGCACTTCCACAGCTCTGGCTCCAAACCCCTGGATTTGCCTCACGTGGAAAAATTTTAAGAGTAATAGTGTTTATAAGAATTATATAACTATTTAAAAACTATTTCCAAAGAAACCAAACATGAGACATTAGCATGCCACACACTTGATCTGAAGTCACTGCTGCTTTCACTGGGGCTGGACTCTGAAAGGTGAGTAGGACCGTTTCAAACACCTAAGCACCTACCTCCCAACTCCTAGTATTTTCAAGACAAATTAGGTACCAATATTACTTAAAAATCTTAATTTTTAGTAGTCTCAATTCCTCTCACGATTAATTTGAAGTTCAATGTTTTGCTCTTCCCAAGCAGGCATGATGGGAAAGGCAGATAAAGAAAGGGAGTTTTATATGATGACAAATTCAATCCAGTGAAATTTGGCCTCTCACTTGTAGTTGGATGCAAGGACGAATGAATGTGAGCGCACAGGGTCACCATTTCACAGGTTCATATTCTATGATTTGGAACGCTGTCAAGCTAGTATAGCTTGCAATAGGAACTAAATCATTTAAGTTCCCTATTGCTGACCAGATACACCACACCTACAGAGAAGCACAGAAAATGAATGTATTTTTGTGTTGCTTAAGCCACAGATCCTATTCAGCCATTAGCATGTAAATTCCTTGTCATCCCAATTGCTAAACAGCTGTGTGGTATTAATCGGGAAGCAATTCTGTCATACCAAAAGCTGTTCTTTCACAGGAGATGTGGGGTTTGCCATAAAATTCCTGATGATTTTGGACAAGCCACTTAATTTGTGTTTTCCTCTGCAAATTGAAAATATATTTTTGCTTTCTCCTATTGCTTCTGGCTTTTGTTCTCAAGCCATCATCTCAGGGAAAGATGCTTTCTTTAGATAGAAATCTAAATACAAGTGCCTCATTCGATTTGGCTTTGTGGTGCAAGTGTAATTCAATTAATTACTGTAAGAAATATGAACCTAGTAAGGGTTATGCCCAGGATAATAAATACATAATTCCAGGGACAACCTGTGGCATATTTCTCTGCTGACAGCTATCCTGCCTCTGTTACACTGTGCATCTGCTTTTCCTCCCAGAGGAATGCATTCAACACTGCTATGGTGATTGCAGTCATGCCCCCACTCAGAAGCCTTTCTGCAGATGTCTCTTCACAGACAGCCTGAGTTTCAGACTGACCAAAACCACAAGACAGAAGAGAATCTCACCAGCTGTGCATGCAGCCTCTAAAGCATAGTTAAACCCACAAGGTTTCTGAACTGCTCTAGTCTGAATCACTGATGGATATTACTTGCGGTCCCACTAGGTCTACCAGATGCTCAGGCTTTGCAGTGACATCCCTAACCCGTGCCCGAAGGAATCATCCTCCATCCTGCTTCAACACCCCACCGTGACCGCGACCCTCACCCCCGGCTTTCTACCGCTGGCACTGCTTGCACCAGGCACCACAAAGCCACCCACTGCCTCTGGCTCGCCAGCGCTGCCAGACACAGCCCCGGCTCCTGCGGCCCCGACTCCTCGGGAAATGCAGAGCTCAGACGCTCCAGACGGGGGGAAAATTGGAAGTGCTGGGACTGACTCGATAGGAACGAAGCGCGTCCCTGGGCCATCCCCATCTCCCCCCTTAAAACCGCCTGCTGGGCTCTCCAGAGCTCAGTGGACGCTTGGTTTGGAAAGGACGAGCAGCCACGAAGGGCGACGAGCTCAGCTGGCCGCGTCCTGTCGCTCCCCGCCGTCCGGCTCCCGGCCCGTCGCCCCCGGGAGGTGGCAGTGTTCCCCCATGGAAGCACCCGCCCAGCTCGCTCCGCTGCCAGGCCGGCAAGGGAGCCTCTTTCATCTCCCTCTCACTCGTTTTCCGCTCATTTACGGGCAATGGATTTATCGCGCGTGATCTGATCTGTAATAGCCCCACTGGGGGCTTTTCCTCTTGCCGGCGAGAAAGTTGCGAAGTGCCGCAGCACAGCCGGAACGCCGGGATTACGGAAAGCGGTCGCGATCACGGCACATGTATTTATACACGTGCATACGCATGAATGTCTATACGCATATATAAACGTATTTCAATATACACATATAGGTCTAAACATGAGGCAGTGGATCTCCAAACACGGCCACAGAGAAGCGTTTAACCGCGGTGCCATTTACATTTTGTTCGTGCATTTGGGAGAGGAGGGTGGAAAGACAGGCGGATGCGTGCCGGCTATCCGTGTACCACCCCGTACCCGTACACGCTCACAGGCAGTCACTCAAGTCCCTTCAAATCCTCGCTCCTAGGGGACAGGTGCGGGATTCAGGCCCCGTTGGCCAGAGCCGCTCGCAGAGGTGCTGCAGCTCGGAGGGTCCTTAGAACACCCTCGGACGCGCAGCGGTTTCTGACGGACCGGCCGCCCCTCACGGCTCCACCGCAAGTTTCTCTTCCCCCATCACCCGCTCCGACTCTTCATCAAAAACCTCCTACCCTTTCCCGCGGGGACCGGCGGCGCCCGTCCGCACCCCGCAGCGTGTCCCTCTGCGCGCTGCCCGGCGGACGGGGACCGCAGCATCCCCGCCGGGACACCGTCCCCCATCCCGGCTCCTGGTGGCGGCGTTCCGCCCCGACGGCAGCGGCCGTGGGCTGCGGGGCGGGGCAGGGCGGCACTCACCTGACGATGACATACATGACCAAGAAGTTGCCGAAGAGCCCCACGACGCAGACCACGGAGTAGAGGGCCATGATGGCGATGGCGGTGCCCACGGAGGGGCCGCCGCCCGCGGGCGCGCTGGGCCCGCCGTTCGCGCTGCCATTGCCGCCGCCGCAGGGCTCGGAGCGGTTCCAGCCCAGCGCCGCCGAGGCGTTGCCCCAGGCCGGGCAGGGCAGCCCGGGCGGGCGGCAGGCGGAGGCGTTGGCGGCGAACGGGACCTCCAGGGCTCCGGCGAGCAGCGGCGCGGACCCGTTGCCCAGCAGGTAGGCGACAGCCATGGCGCGCNGGCGCACCTGCGGGGGGCAGCGGGCGGTGCTTCCCCTCCCCTGCGGGTGGCACTGGAAGGCAAAGCGCTTAAAATGTTCTCTTCCCCGGCGCCACAGGCATCGGGGGCAAACATCGGAGAGAGAGAACGGGGGGAGACTGACTTGGCGAGATAAAGGCAGGTGCAGAGATCAGTTCGCGACTGATTATCGTAGTGAGACAGGGATCTTGGCAAAACCATGTCCTCAGTGATTATAGAGATAACAGAACCTTAATAAACCCTAGTAAAATGTGATGAACTTTACGGCAGCACTTTGGGAAGGGTGGTTGTGAACAGAATTGCCCTTTGGAAATGGCTCAGGATCTCATGCATCCTCAGGATTTTCAGAGGACCTTCTGTTCAGAGCTCCAAGGATGTTCTCCCCTAGATGTTGATGTGATTGTTATCGGATGTGGCAACACAGATAAAAACTACATCAAAACTGTTCTCTTGAGCTGTACACTCATTGTTACTGGGTGCTTAATTCACACACCGCTTGTTTGCATCAGCACTTTTTCATGATCAGTTGTTCCAAATAAGTACAGAATTGCAGGACTGCCTGATGGCTGATCATTAGGACTTACCTCATTTACTGTCTCACTAATGAAACCAGAAGAGATCCCTGGTAAGGCAGAAAAATATCTCCTGGTGAACAGGAAAGTGACAGAGTAGCAGTGATTGCTCCTGCTGCCTCATTGTCGATGCACACTTATTCTGCTCACCCTGTGCAGAGCACCCCCTGCTATTTCAAGAGTGGAAATGGCAAAAGTGGAGAAGAAACAAGTTGCAACTTAAGAGAAAGGTGCAGAATCCCGGGCATTTTAGTCTAAGGACTACCTATGTGCTTGTGCTACAAGAAATGGGAACCAGTGCTGCTCAGGGCAGGTAACAGTAGTGGAATTGACCACACAGTCTTTCAATGTATATCTGATAATTGGCTGGGAGGAAGAAGAGGGAGTGGGAAAGGGGTGTCACTGGACTTTAAGAGGGATATAGATCTGGACAATTTGTGTTCCTTTTTTTCATTCTGAAGTGAAACGGAAGGAGAAGAACGAGTAAGCTATTAATGTGCACTTTCAGTAGATAGCATGTATTGCTTCATGGCTAGAGTGAGTATTTTCAGCATCCTTCATTGGTAAGAGAGGGCCATTTAGCATTACATTTAGGAAGAGCTTTAGAATAGGAGTTGTTTTGTGTCTGGAAAAAGCTGTGCACAAGGGGAAATGAAAGCAAGAACTCAAGAGATTTTACGTGGTCAGGGACACTACCTCTTTATCCCCTTCTGAAGGATAGCATGTATAGTTATACACAGAGCAGGGGGAACAAGGCTTTAAAACTGGCCCTTTCTCAGAGACTTTCATCTCTGGGTATGTGCACAGAGTGTGGGAGCCTCTCTCTGTGCTTGGCCTTTGTTGCACAAAAGCCATAAGAAGAGTTTAATGCAAGCCTGTACACAATTAGTATTTAGCCCTTTGAACACAACTGTGCCTGGCTGTGGAAAGGATGGAGAAGATGGAGAACAAAAATCAAGGCTACCAGAAGATCCACTGCATATCTTGTGTCATAGCCAGATTTGTATCATTCTCACTATCAGAAGACCCTTTTGTGTACTAAAAATGACTTTAAAATTACGTTAAAATGTCTTTAAAAACAGATGCCCAGGTAAATGGAATGCTATACACAAGCCTTTATGACTGCTCACAGAAAAGTGATCACACACACAAAAAATTATTATGCCCAATAATAAAAAATATTATGCCCAATAAAAAATTTTATTATGCCCAAAAATGCCAAATAAATCGACCTTTTGGCAGGTGCAGATGAAAACTTAGGATGCAGAGAGGGCTGGCAAAAAGCCCTGGGAGTTGAGCTTGTTTAAGACAGGCCTCATTAAGCAAAATTTCAAGGCGGGGGAGTGATAGTTGGATGCACCTCTTTGCAAAGTTACTGTAAGTGTTATTTCGCAAGGACATAAGCAATGTGAAATAAATCTTTAGAATATTGCTTTCAGATGGTAAAGGTCTTTTAGGTATAATAATGTGTGAGAGACCCTTTCTTCAAATAATTTCAGATAATACAGGACTGTGTAGCCAAGATTCTGGTGAAAGGGTGTTTGTGAAGTTGAAGACTAGTAATTCCTTCTTGTTGATAGTAGTTCAGCTTTTTCCTCCTTCACAGAAAATAAGCAATCTTGATCATTTCTGTATTCACAGATCACCTGGGTCTCCTTCCTAGATTGTGACAGTGACTCTGCAGATAAGGGCAATCTGCAGAGTGGCAAATACTATATCCATTAGTTGAAAATAAGTACTTTAAGTTTCATCATCTCTTGAGTTCTTCTGCCCTTGTAAAAAATAAAATGTGTCTTCAAAGTTTAATAAATGTAGCTGTAAGTGATAGCTTTTGTGTTCGCATAACAAGTCTGAAGGGTGCCAGTTGGACCACACTGATGATTGGACTAGATGATCTTTAAGGTCTCTTCCAACCTTGACAATTCTGGGATTCTGTGATACAGTCTTCAATTTCCTTATCTGGCAAGGCTACAAAACAGATTCATGATGTTTTGTTAAGGACTGTATTAACTGTCCTTGATGGTTAACTGTATTCTCAACTATCCTTGACAAATTAATAATTTTACTTTTCCTAAGGTGGAGCTACATATTGAATGAGAAGAGTGAAAAGTGTTCCAAAGCACTACCACTATAGTTGATGACAGAAGGGTCTAGAGGAAGTTAGTGTGTGATGTAATTAAATATATAGTAAGGGGAACAGTTCAGTTCATACAATCTTACATTTTCTAACTCTTAGGTATTTTGACTCTGCAAGTTCAGTTCTTGGTTGTTGGTTAGGCTTTCCAAGTCCAGTAGTTCACTGAAGGGGAGGTTGCTGTAACTCTGTGCCCTCAGGTGCAGCTAATAGCCAGACTGGGCTTGTATTCACAATAGTCATGCCTGCAAACAGCTTTATGGAACCCACACATAAGCATATGCACACAGCTGGCCCCAGAGACCAGCACAGACATGAACTCAGCACTAACCGAAACACAAACTGTGCCGATAGCCTCACTCTGTTCCCCTCTGGCTGTTCAGGGTGAAAATCTGCTAGTGGGAATATATGTGTGTGCATGTACACCATATGGCTTTCCTCAGCGAGCATCTGGATCAGACACTCAGTCTGCCTAGTAGCTGCTCCCTGTATCCCAGCTGTTTGCACACGGACATAGGAGCCCTGAGGGTGCAGCTCCACTCAGGCTGTGGGTATGGACCCACGTACAGACACTCAGCACACACGTGGGGGACACACTAAGGCCCCCCAGGAACCATCCTCAGACTTAATGTACCCAGTAGCTGGCCTGTATCCCTCTCTTTTCCTGCCTGTGCTTCCTCCTTTAAGCATCTCGTGACACGTTTCTGTGCAGTCCCAAGATACTCTTCTCCTGTATCCCATATTGTGTCCCATATCCCTAGGCAGTGACACCCCACAGTCTGGGAGGTGCTCCAGGCAACTGCTCCCCTATGGTGTTGGTTATTGTGCTTGGCCCATGGGGCTGAGGCTCCCCTGTGACAGCCTGGGGACAGTCTAGGGAGAGATCTCATTTCTCTGATGGCTTTATCAGTGTTCCCCCACCTGCCCTTGTGTCCTGGTGCTCCTTCCTGTCTGAGGAGATAGGTCTTTTTTGGGATGGTGGTTCCTCTGGTGGCTCCTGGAGTAGCCAGGGCAGAGAATTATTTAGGTTCCCCCACCTGCTGCTGTCTCTGTGTGTCTCCCTGCATGTGTGCAGATACAGATCACGTAACTTAAGAGTCATCTCTGGCAATCTCACTGCTGAATTCTGATTTCTCTAATATGCTAGAAAGGCAGCATTAGGCATACACAAAGGATGCACCTGTTGGGGAAATACTTTCCAGAGAGACTGACAACTCTGCCCACTCACAGATGGTAATGTAGGGAAAAATATTTATGTGGCCATAAAACTGACTTTTGCTGAAGGGAGGATATTCAAATAGATAATTTAAATAAAATTATATACTTATAGGAAATCCTCAGAATGCACTAGCAAAATATTTGTTGTGAGCCTCACGGGTTCCACAAGGCATTCGGAAATGGAAAACTCTGAGCCATCATAAATTGCCCTGTGACAAATGTAACTTCTAAACTACAGTGTAATGCCACTTTGGTAGCACTAAAAGTAGAGCATTATGTGACACTAAGTAATTGCCACCCATTAGGTGATTAATGAAATTAAATAATACAGTGTGGCAGAATAAAGAACTGACTTTGATTCTTGGAGTGGGAGGACACTAGCAAAATCCCTACAGAATGGGCAGGGTGATATCTGACTTTTTGATTTATCCATGTGATTTTATTTTGAGAAATAAATTATTTTCAAAATCAAAAGGAGAGGGAAAATGAGGGAAAATGAGGGATTATGATTTGAGAATTTTCCAATGTGTGTTTTGGTTAATTTTAGAAATTATTAAAAGTTGCAGAATTTAAAATCTGGCAAGCTCTACTTATTTTCAAGTGAGGAAATAGTCTCAATTTGCTCCTGTGTGAAGTGTGAGCTTATGATTCTTTCCATAAACCCGACTGCGGGATTTTGTTTCCTGACATGTTTATCAAATTTAACGTTTTGTTGCCTCTACCTGCTTACATTTCCAAAACTTTTTCATGGGCATCCTATATGGATCTGTTTTTAGGACAGCATTATTTATTCTGTCCTTCAAATTTGTGTCCTGTTCCCTTTAAAATCCTTCCTTGTTTATAATTTCCTTTGCAGCCCTTACAAGAAGTGATGAAACATACATTTGATCTATCATAGGGAAATCTGTCCAGTGTAACTCTGCTGATATTATTGCCATCATTCATGTTCCCATATAAATGCTCTTAATTTGAAATAATGGGGAGTTTTGAACAAATGGGTAGTTTTACTTCTAATTATTCTTGCATATAAATGTTAAAAATGTTGAAGATTATGTGCGTCTTGGTCAACAGCAGCTGCCCAAGCACAGTCACATTGTATCTTTATAGGGCAATTTTCCTACAGCCACGTGTACCACTGCTTTAGACCAGAATGTATTATCATGGCGTGCATGTTCACCTGGTTCTTTGTGTCTTCATCAAATCTGTTCTTCAGCTGCCTTACAAGGGAGAAGAGGAGGGGGACACTGCAAAGAAAGAACCTAATCTGTCTCTCTGTACTGGTGCAAATGCTGAGGATGCTGCCAGTGTCCTAGGTTGTAGACATGAGTATGGCTGAGGTGAGGAGGCAGCTGTGGAGATATGGAGTGGTCATGGACTGATCTCACCCTGACCAAGGTCATCTGCTGCAGGTTGCTCATAGCTGTCCTATCATGTTTTGAGTAACTCCAAATATGAGACTCCACAACCTCTCTGGGCAACCTCTTCCAATGTTTAAGAACACACAAAATTATAAAGCTTTTTTTTACGTTTAAATGATATTTAAATTTGCTGGCTCCATCCTCTTTACACTGTCCTGTAAGGTGTACACATTGATAAGATCCTCCTGAGCCTTCTCTTCTCTAGGTTGAACTGTCCCAGCAATCTCAGTCATTCCTCACATGCCTGATGCTCCAGTTCCTTAATTATTTTTGTGGCCCTTTGCTTGACTATCTCCATATGCCCATTTCTCCTTTGTACTGAGAAACCCAGATGTACCTCATTCATGCTGAGTAGAGTGGCAGGATCACCTTCCTTAATGTGCTGGCAATGCCAATGCCTGTGAGCCTCTTCCCCTCTGCAGGTAGATCCCATCTCTTAGGAGTTCTTGATCCTCAACATGGGTCCCAGCATGGTACCATCCCTAGAACCATGCAGTCACTTCATCTGATATGTTCCAGGTCTCCCCTGCCTAGAACAAATCAGTAGAGAGCTAATAAAAATATAATTATGAGCTCTGTCTTCCTGGCTTCCGAAAATTTTACAGCTTAGACATAGAAAATAGAATGCCAAGTCTGAATAACAGTCTTCCCAAGTGATAATATCAATACTGGGACATGAATATCAGTTTTTTGAAGTTTAGGTAGAGCTGACAGCATCTGGCTCTCAAGACAAAGCCATGATCTTCAGCCCTTAGGAAAGCCATCTGTAGACTTCTAGGGCTGGAAAATTGAAAATGTTTTCTGGCTAATGGAAAGATGGAGAGGAAGAGAGAGAATTTGATTTCAACAGCTGTCTATCTTAGTCCTAGTGAGGGTTCCTTGTACCACTAAGCATATTTATCTTTGTTGGTGTTTCTTTTAGTCAGATTGTCAGTCTTATCTTTTGACAGGCAACAGTGAAGTTGTTCTTTTTATCAAAAGGAACATGGAGAATGATCCAAAAAGAACAAGGAGTAAACAGTCGTGTCTTCAGTCACAGTTATTCATACTTTCCATAGAGAATTTTTGATGTCTCACTTCTCAGAAAGGGCTTGACTCTGGAAATTGCTCATCCCTGTGCTGGTCAAGAGTGGAGTATCTGTTATTCTAATCCTGAGTTAATGCAATTTAAGAAAAAGTATATGCCAAGTTAACTTTAAAAAGCCTCCTAATGAAAACAGCTTAACCTCATAAGCCAAAAGTATGATGTTAAAATTATATCTGCAGCTTCCATCTGGATATCAGAGGTAATTTTGTTTTTTGATGGGAGAAACTGTTGCCCCCTGAGGAGCCATATTTTGCTATGTTTCAAGAAGAGAACATAAAATCCAATGACTGGCAAGGCTTTGGTGTGTTTTCTTACTCTATTTGGTAGTGAGATCCTAATGTTTTATGTATTGCAGAAGTCATCCTGCAAAAGGATTGCCATGTTGTTGTGTTACGATGTTTTTACTGTATTGCCTTTTTGCTATTTGGTCCCAAGGGATGAATGCACTGAGACAAAAAGAAAGCACTGAAAAAAGTGCAGCTGAAGCTGACAGATGACTGATCAGGACAGTGACTTCCTTGGATGAGAAAGATGTATGCTTTTTCTTCTTGTGAGTTCATTTCCAGTTGTGATATACTGTAAGGATTAGTTAGATTTAAATATTAGGTGTCCAGCATCCTAATGGATCACCCTGGTAATGTCTTCCACAAAGGGATATGTTGGCTTTTGTGAACATTCAGTGAGACTTTAATGTCCCCTATGTTCTTCTGGAAGGACCTCTGGATGTCCTTGGTGAAGTTTGTTTAGGTTAGTGAGTTCACTCTTTCTTGTCTTTAGTCACTGTAGATACTCCTTTAATCTCAATATACTTTACTTTGGAGGTGCAATTTGCCTTACATGAACCCAAATACCATCCTGTATGGACAAAAATATCAACTGAAGAGAGAAGCTTGGTCAGCAGGATACCAACAGAGTTTAGGCGTTGATGTTCAAAATTATAAACCTGTCAGTTTTGTGCTGCATATACTTGAGATCCATGGTCACTTTGATTTTCACCTTCAGAGATGCTGAGAAACTTCTTGATTATGCTTAGATGAATTTCAGCCTCCACGAAACAAGACTGAGGATTTTTTTGGTAAGGGTATGTGCTTTTTGGAGATTTCTCTTCCTGCTGCAAAGATTGTCGATGTATTTTATATAAATATTTTATATTTATATATTCTATAAATAGAATATGTTTCTTTTTAGAGGAAAATAATTTTTCTATGATCTAATTTTATAATTTATGTGTTTTCTTTCTTCATCATCCACTGAATCTTAAATTTTCTCCTATAGCTCAGACAAGTTTGGTAGGAATAGACTGCTTTCCAGTGGTTTTCATAGGTTAAAGGAAGGTTTTCAACCCAAGTCTTTCATTATCCAGAATTCAAAGAATAATAGAATGCTGAGTTATAAGGGACCCATCAGGATCTTCGAGTCCAGCTCCTGGCCCTGCACAGGATACTCCAAGAGTTGCACCATGTGCGTAAGAGTTTTGTCCAGACGCCTCTTGAACTCTGTTGGGCTGGGTGCTGTGACCACTTCCCTGGGGAGCCTGTTCCAGTGCTCAGTCACCCTTTGGGTGAAAAACCTTTTCCTCATATGCAGTCTAAACCTTCCCTGACTCAGCTTTGGGCTAGTTCCTTTGGTCCTGTCACTGGTGATGAGGGTGAAGAGATCAGTGCCTGCCCCTCTGCTTCCCCTCATGAGGAAATCCTAGACTGCAATGAGGTCTCCTCTCAGTCTCCTCTTCTCCAGGCTGAACAAGCCAAGTGATCTCAGCCGCTCCTCATCAAGGAGAAGGCTTCCCCTCAAGGCCCTTCACCATCTTTGTTGCCCTCCTTTGGGTGCTCTCTAACAGCTCAGTATCTCTTTTATACTGTGGTACCCAAAACTGCCCCAGCACTGGAGGTGAGGCTGCCCCAGCTCAGAGCAGAGCAGGACAATCCCCTCCCTTGCCTGGCTGTGATGCTGTGCCTGATGTCCCCAGGACAGGGTTGGCCCTCCTGGATGCCAGGGCACTGCTGACTCGTGTTCAGCTTGCCATTTTTCTGCAGCACTGCTCTCCAGCCTCTCATTTCCCAGTCAGTACACACAACCAGGGTTGCCCTGTCCCAGGTGCAGAATCTGGCGCTTGCCAGATACAGTTGGTGATCACCCAGTCCTCTAATTTGTCGAGGTCTCTCTGCAGGGCCTCCCTGCAGCTTCAAGGGAGCTGACAGCTTCTCCAAATTTAGTGTCATTGGCAAACTTACTTAGTATTCCTTGGAGTTCTGCACCCAGATTGTTTATGAAGATGTTGAAGAGCACAGGGGCTAGGATGGAGCCCTGCAGAGAGACCTCGACAGTGACTAGACGCCAGTCTGATGTGACCCCCATTTGCTATAACCCTTTGTGCCTGACCCATGAGCCAGTTGCTCACCCATCATGTATGGATGTATGCTGGCTATTTTGTCCAGAAGGATACTGTAAGAGACAGGATCAAAAGCTTTGCTGAAGTCAAAGAGGGCTACATCTACTGAGTTTCCTACACCAGCTGGGTGAGTTATTCTTTGAGGTCAGGTTCAACAAGCAGGACTTCCCCTTCATGAAGCCATGCTGGCTGTGATTAATGACTGCAATGAATTGCTAGCTGTTGTCTAAAATCAGTCTCTTTCAGCTTTATTTTTGAAGACAAGACTGTCCTTTTCCAGGGCAGCTGGGAGAAGGATCAAGTGAGTGATGCTACCCATTGTTACCTCTGAGTCGCTGGGAAGGGTAGGATGTCACAGCTTTGTCCTTGCCCATTTCATGTTGTCTAACATAGTGGGTCACATCCTTGGCAGGCAGATTCATGGATGTCATTCAGAAGTGCCTAAATCTGCTTGTTTTGTGCACAAGGAAAGAAGAACCAATGAAGTCTGCGTTCTCTGAAAGCTGGACCAACTGGTCAGCTAAGGACACAGTGGTCAGTGCTGTGGTAGTTAAGTTGGTGTTTTAGCATTCTATGTATGTATGTATGTATGTCTTGAATCCAAAACAGTATTTTTGAATTCAAATAAGTCCTAAAGACAGTATTTTAAATTTAAATCTTAATCAAGTAGTTATGATCTCTTTTTCTTAGGATCACTTAGGATCAAAATTAACATGTTTTCCTGAGTTTTGTGAGAAGCTGTTACATGTACTTTTCATATAATTATTGATTTTTAAACTCTTCAATGATAATTTGCACTCAGAATACTTCTAATATTCAGAAGTCAGTGGTAATTCCAAATGATTTTATATATTTGTTAACACTCACACAAGCATTTATTTTTATATCAACAGAGATATGCTTGATGTTAATGTAAAATGTTAAAATAAACTTACTTGAAGAAGGTTCTCCATTCAGAAAATCTAAGGAAATAAGAGTGTTTCAGAGTATTCCACTGAGTAAGTGTGGATTCTGTATGAAGCTGGCAGAAGATTTCAAAGAGCTAATAAAAATTATATTAGATATACTGTAAATCACGATGAAGACAAGCAGAGAAGAGATGAATTTCTTAGCTCAGCTTATGAACCTTAAATCCTAGAAAAATATTTTCTAAGAAATGTGGTGTTTCTTGGCAATGAATAAATGTTATATTCTAGGGGTTTTTTTTGCTACTATTTTCTTCTTTTTTTTCAAGCCAAGTTGAACAAAATATATTAAATGGGAATAAAGAGAGAAAACTGTTGATGTGCCTTTCAAATATCCTGTTTTCCCCCTTATGAAAGCATAAGCCAGAGCTGAGGCACCACTGAAATGAGTTAAAATAAAAATTCAGCGCACCTCCTCTCAGCCTTTATCCCTCTGTTTTTCCACATACAGAGGAAGCCCACTTTACCACCATATCTGCAGTAATTGGTAGGGAGGTAATTTTAGAGGATCATATAAATCATGAAAGCAGTGTCCTCACAAACAATGCTTGCAAAGGCACTAGGAACACACCCAACTGAGAGCAATTACCTACAGGCGTGCCATTGGCTTTGTTTTTTCAGACCTTTCCACAGTAAGTGATACTGCAAAGTGAATTAATCTCTCTTTTGTCTTCCCAGTAAGTATCAATTAGTGGAAAATAAGGTCTTCTGTCTTCCAGCTCATAATTGTTGCTTATTGCTTGATTTGTGTTTGACAATTGATAACTCAAAATGCTCTTGAAGCCTTTGTGTGCATTCTCGCTGTGTGCAGCATGCCTTGCTTCTTTCAGAATGGAATGCTGCCTGCTTTTGTAAGACAGTGCTACACTTTAAACCTTGCATATAACAGATGTAAGACATCAGTGGAGCTAGAGGCTAAGCAAAGACAAACAACAGGAAAGGAAAAGCACACTGGAAAACTTGAATTCCATAAAGAGTTTGATGTCAAACTGGCTTCTCATGACACCAGGTGCAGTCCTGGAAATCCCTGCAAATAGTGATGGAGGCTGAACATAATTTGTGTTATTGAGTTGTAGGATCAATCACCTTGAGATGCAACACGAGTTCTTCAAGTTCAAGTCATCAGTGTAGCCACAAAAGGCCAGTTTGACCAAAAGGTTTAGATATTTGATCACAGAATCACAACTCCTTTCCAAAATGTAAAGTTCCATACTTCTATTTGGCTGCCATGTGTCACTAGATGCTAAATATTTTGTATTTACAGTGTTCACTGGGATAGGCACTAGTGTTAAAATTCACCTCAGAAAGCAAAGATTCTTAATTGCCGAACTGAGAATTATTGTTGTCCCTTTGCTCTGGCTAAGTAAATGGTTAATTATCCACAACTAAATGGAGCAGCTTCTAAAAAGAGAGATCTTTCACATCCTCTTTGCTCCCAGTCTCCCCTGAACTATCATCTGCTCTTTAAGCACTCTGCTAGAAATTGTGCTTAGGTCCTTTTGATCTCATGAGAGATGAGAGCTCAGGCGTTCCATCTTCTTTGCAGGGTGTCTTGTTCTTGAGGTTCATATTAGGACATATGAGAGAGAAGGCACAGGAGCAGCAGCAGCAGTGATTGATGAAGTGACATGGAGATGGTCACCCAGCAGTGGAAGGAGTTGTGTCTGTGATTTCGAATTGAGGGAGGCATCTTCCTTGGGTACTGTGTAAGGGAACTTATGTCCAAAGGATAAATTCTGATTTTGGTGCTCAAATTCGCTTTAACACTTGCAAATGCCTGCTTTAAAGAAACCTTAGGGTTTGAACTCAACCCACACAGTGCTCTGTAGATGACTGTTGCAAGATAATGACATTGTCTAAATAGAGTATCTTAAGCAGAATGCTGGTGCAATCTCAGTTTAGATTTATGACAGAAAGCAGAGCACTACTCTTGCTTAGGTTGTTTACTTGCATTCGTCCTTGTCATACCTTTGACAAATGTTTGAGTTTGCATCTTACAAATACTGCACCTATATAAACCACAAAATAAAGACACTTCTCCACTTATTTTTCCTAAGTGTCCTGGTTTTAGCTGGGATAGAATTCATTTTCTTCTTAGTAGCTGGCACAGTCTTGTGTTTTGGATTTAGTACAAGGATACTGTTGATAACACACTGACATTTTGTTTGTTGCTAAGTAGTGCTTACCCCGAATCAGAGACTTCTCAGTGTCTCATGCTCTCACAGTGAGGGGGTGCACAAGAAGCAGGGAGGGAGTACGGCCAGGAGAGCTGACCCAAACGGTCTAAATGGACATTCCATATAATAGAACATCAATTTCTGTATATGAACTGGGAGGAAGAGAATAATCACTGCTTGGAGATAGACTGAGCATTGATGAGTGAGTGATAAGCACTCGTATTGTTCATCACTTAATTTTCCTGTGCTGTGTTCCTCTCTTTCTCCATTATAATTATAATTATAATTATAACTATTTTTCAGTTTGTTTCAATTATTAAACTGTTCTTATCTTGACCCAAAAATTGACACTTTTTTCCAATTATCCTCTCCATTCCAGCAGGAGTAGGGAGTGAGTGAGCGGGTCTGTGGTACTTAGTTGCCAGCTGGGGTTAAACCATGACAGTCAGAACACAGAACTGTCTTGGGATGGTTCTTTTATCACCTGTGGCTTGTCAGTTCATGGGCTGAGAAAAGGGTGAACTACTGTAGCCTTGTTCTCACACTAACACATTTTGAACAATGAACCTGGTGAGGAGAGACACTGAAGTAGGGCAAAGAGTTTTCCTGGTTATTTTTTCTAGGACAAGTATGTCTACTCAGCTTATTTCTTTGCAGCAAGTACAAGAGACAACATACGAACAAGTAATAATCTTGATGCCATATAGCACAGGATTTCACTGAAACATGGTGTGTTATTGTGTTCTGAGTGCAGTATTTGTATTTGAATATGTGCAAGCATGCAGAGACTCTGCTCAGTGAGTTATTAAGCCTTTTTGTCAAATGCATAACAGAATCAGCAATCTACACGAATTAGGTATCTGAGTCATAGTTTTCACATTTGCATAGGAGGATAATAGTACTACTTACGACAGGATGAAAGGTCACAAGTATGTCCTGTATTTACTTATGTATTCTTAAGTAACATGAAATTTGAAATAAACCTTTATTTATGATTTTTCTGATTTATGTTCTCTCTTCCTTCCTTTTCTATTTTCTTTTTAGTTGCAAATAGTCTGCAGTTACTAAAAAGAGAGCATAGGAGATGATTCATTTCCAAATAATCACAATAGGAGAAAGAAATCAACTTGAAGTGAAGCTTTCACACTTATCTGTATAATAAACACTTCCAGTTTCTCATCAATTAGTGATTGCAAAAACTAATTTGCACTAGGATATGACATATAGGAAAGTGACCTTTAATTTGTCACTAAAATTCTGAATGCTAACTGGCAAAAGAAAGGTGTCCTGTTGGGGTACAATGACATTTGAATATCTTTTCTCTCTTTGATTTCTCCCTTCTATGAAACATCTGTAGTTTATTAGGTTAAGATCTCTTGTAACCTCTGATGTGTGACTTTGTTGTCTTTGCAAGAATAAACAGAGTGAAGAAGCATGTGCATTTTTGCCTGAGGTAAATGGGAGCACATATGGGGAATGCAGTGGAAAGTTGTGTGATGGATGACTGTAAGCATGGATATTATAGTTGCATAATTATCTTTTAGTGTTTTATGTATTTGAAGTGCTTGAAATGATAGAGTAGTAGTACCCATGGTAGCCTTATTCTTTTCTGGTTTGGATATGCCACCCTTAGCATCACATTCAAAACTTCTCCTTTTCTGGATGCCATTATCTTTTTGTACTATAAATCATTTAACCATAAAGAAAACCATGGGACTAATTTATCTTTGATATTACTGGAGTAAGTAAGCTATAACTGCTGAAATCAGTGGAGCTTCACAGGGCAACAGGAACTTGAGGAAAGACTTGTTGGTTATGGTTACCCAGGGGAACAGAATCTGTCTGCTCTCTTGATTTACTTAGAATGCAAGTTCTGGGAGGTAGGAAAGATCTTCCTTCTGCTATAAGTAAATGTGTAGAGCACCAGGGAAAACAGTAATGGCAAAGAAGGTCACATGGAAAATAAGGAGGTAATTGGTGACAGCCAACATGGCTTCACTAAAGGCAGATCATACCTGACTAATTTAGTGGCATTCTACTGTGGAGTTACAGCAGGGGTAGAAGAGAAAGGCCCAGCTGGCATAATCTACCTGGACTTGTGCAAAGCATTTGACATTGTCCCATGACATCCTTGTCTCTAAACTGAAGAGACATGGATTTGATAGATCAACTATTTGGTGCGTAAGAAATTGATTGGATGGTCACAGCCAGAGAGTTGCAGTCCAAGTCTCAATGTCCAAGTGGAAAATAGTGACATGTGGCATTCATCAAGGGTTGGTATTGGAACCAGCACTTTTTAATGTCTGTGTGAACAACATGGACGGTGGGATCGAATGCACTCTCAATAAGTTTGCCAGTGACATGGAACTGTGTGGTGTGGTCATCACACTGGTGGGAAAGGATGGCATCTGGAGGGACCTCGAGAGGTGAGTCTGTGCAATCTTCATGAAGTTCAACAAGGTGAAGTGTAAGGTCCTGCACCTGGGTCGGGGCAATCCCAAGCAAAGCACGGGCCGGATGTTGAAAGGATCAAGACTAGCCCAGGGCACAAGGACTTGGGGAGGTTTCTGAATAAAAAATGCAACATGCACTTGCAGCCCAGAAAGCCAACCATGTCCTGCACTGCTGCTAAAACAGCGTGGCCAGCAGGGTGAGGGAGGTGAATCTCCCCTTCTACTCTGCTCTTGTGAGAGAGTGCCCACTTGGAGTGCTGCATCCAGCTCTGGGGCCTCAACACAAGAAAGACCTTGACCTGTTGGAATGAGTCCAGAGGAGGACCATGACGATAATCAGAGAGCTGGAGTAGCTCTCCTATTCCTAAGAAAGGCTGAGAGAATTGAAGCTGTTCAACCTAGAGAAAAGAAGGCTCTGAGGAGACCTCAGAACAACCTTCCAGTACCTAAAGAGAGATGGAGTGCCTGTAAGAGAGATGGAAAGGGACTTTGCACAAGAGCATGTTGTGATAGGACAAGGGGCAATGACCTTTAGCTGAAGGAGAGTTGGTTTAGGCTAGATAGTCAAAGAAATTCTTTACCATAAGGGTGGTGAGGCACTGGAACAGGTTGCCCAGAGAAGGTGTGGATGCCCCATCCCTGCAAGTGTTCAAGGCCAGGCTGAATGGAGCTTGGAGTAAACTGGTCTAGCGAAAGGCATCCCTGCTCATGGTGAGGGAGTTGGAACTAGATGATCTTTAAGGTGCCTTCCAATCCTAACCATTCTGTGATTCAATGATTCTATGTTTCCAGAGCCTTGGCCTCACAGAACTGGCCTGCCTGGGGCCACACCACTTCGTGCTGCATCCATATCATGACGTATAGTGGGAGGCTGTACAATAGCCATACTTGATGGTATAGGTGCTGTACAGGGGTAGCAAATGATGAAGGAAGAGGAGGAGAGAAACAACGGATGTTTCTTTTTTTGCAGAATTTACTGCAGTGGTACTTCAAAAAGAGCTTGGGGCACTTGTGTTACTAAACAGTCAGCTGTGCTAATAAGAGAGAATAGTAAATTCCTGACTTGTATTTTTGTTAATGCTTCAGTGAATCTGAAGCAAAAGGAAGTTTTAGCCTTCTGGAATAAACTGCTACTGAATTCCCTTTGCTTTATTTCAAAGTAATATGCTGACATTTCTCACTTCCTGCTGAAGTGTTTATATACCGTCAGATAATTTCTTGGTTCTCTCTTGGAAGCTAGTACAGTTTACTGAGGAGCTGAAGCCTTCATTACATCTTTTATGTGTCTCAGAAGGATATTAGGAAGTTCAATTAACATTTGAGAAGTGTTCTGCAATCCTCAGATGACATGTACAGTGGAAGCATACAAAATGGTTGTTATCCATTAAATGCATGATTTTTGCAATGTATCTATCTTTCATCAAGTTCCTCCTAGGTAGAAGTGTTGTCTTCTTGGTTAGAAGACCACTTGAACTTGTGCAGCAGTACTGGACAAGCAGGGGGGCCAAATAGCATTAGGGGTGCGTGAGATTTTGCTGCTCACTGTAATTGCTTACAATTGAAGGGAGAGTGACAAATCGTTGATCAAGACTTCATTTATATAAAAATCTTAACAATTCTCAGTCCCACATCTTGTCAGGACCTATGAAGTCATTGTGAAAATAAGCACAGAGGAAAAGAAGTCTAGGAGGCGGGAACCATGATCCTGCTATTGTGAGTGTTTCACCTGCCAGGCAATTATTACCTTTGCAATTCTTGCACCACTTCTAAGGTCGAGTAAGCAGGGTAATTAGAACATTAACTCAGAGTTCAGATTGTCCTTGTAAGTTTGTGCCTTGATATGGCAGACTGTGGGAGTATGGGTTGCCAAAACCTTGAAATTTCATTAATCCTGGAATGACTCATTTGCACAGCAGAAAGGCTGAAGTCAGTCTGCCCTCTTTGAACGAATATAGGTTTTTCATATTCAAGTATTGTGAAACTGGATTCAGAGCACCCCACGATTCATGCCTTCCAATAGCACACTTGGACAGTCATGAAGCCCTTTGGTTGGGGCTCCCTAAATGCAAATGCCCAGGAGAGCATTGGGCCATCAAATGCTGAGTGGGGTTAAGGCATAAGACAAAATAAAATGTAGGCAAACACATGGGGTCCTTCAGCTGTAATACAGAAGATGCAATTGCAGATAAGAGTCTGTTGCTAATAAATAATGCAGCAAGCCGGTGGGTTTATTTCTTCCCTTCCAGGTCCTTCTAGCAAAACTTTCCTTTGTTCATGAGTATCATAAGGATGTACAGGAGGGATGGAGAACAGACCTACAGTGTGGAGAAGAAGCAGCAGCAGAGTGGGAAGTGCATTGAATTGCATGCAAGATGATTAATTTCTCTCTCCTGAGGAAGCCTCTGTCTTTTCTGTTTCCTGTGTCCATGCTGGCCCTCGAAATCCCTAACACAGGTCCCTCTGTTAAGTGCCCAAGTTAAATTAATGTAGTCTTCAATTTCATAAATTTCCAGAGGACAACTTGCCCATGAGAACATCTAATGACCTATACCCTGGGATGAGTAGAAATTTTTGCTGACTAAAGCCATGGAGTTTATCCGTCAGTTTATCTGTATCTATTTCTTTCCTTCTATGGCACTGTAACAATAAGGAACATATTTTTTTCTCTACTGGGTGTAAATTGAAGTAGGTTACTTCCAGACTACAGTGCACGCACAATGATATGGAATCCTAAACTGGGGTTGGGCACATTCCCTGTCAGGTGCCTTGTCAGACAGCTCCTCGCTCGTGGATCTGTCAGCATCTATTCAGATTCCAAACCATGCCCTCACTGCACTGAGTCTCCACAAAACCACCTACCTGTACTGACAGGGGCACTTCAGAGGTGCCAGGACTGATTCCTTACTTGTTACACATTTCTGGTTACTTGTAAATTTTCATCACTACTTTTTTGTGGCGTTTTATAAGCAACACTAGCAAATAAACCAAGGTGCATCAATCACCATATCTGTTGTCAGGTATTAGTGGATGATGTGTCTTCTCACCATAAATATCTTTCTATTTTTAACTATTGATTTGAACTTTTCTTTGGTAGTATAGAAAAATTTGAGTAGAGTAGCTTTATGCAACAGCAGAAACTTTAATTTTTAAAAGAGTGAAGGGCTAATCTTGTCACAATGTGCTACTAAAAATATTCAATATCTTCTATTTAAAGTGTTTGCTCTTTCTGTCTAATAGATATTTGTGTGTCAGAGGCAATGAGAGATGATTACCAGATGTTTCCAGTCGTATTGGGAAGCAGATTTGTGCCCTGAAGGCTGGAAACCTTTCCCCTTTTCTCAAGAGGCTCATTTGTGATCTTAGAATGGTATCTAAGGATGTACAGGTATAGGTATTATCAATGTTCACTTTATGTGATCTTTAATAAAAAGACAGATCTATATTTCTCTTTCAGCCTTAACTACCACCTCCCACAAACAACACCAAACTTTGAGACTTATTTCTAGCATTAAGAGTAGAAGAAAGGGGAAAGAAAGGAGGGCAAAAGAGAAAACAGCCTACCTGTGGAGAGACATATGTATACAGCACGTGTCTTCCTTTGTATGGTCCTCCAGATAGGAGAAAAGACCAACTCCCTTTCCTTCCTCGGAAATGTCTCTCTAGAAGGACACTGTAAATGCAGTCAGAAGTCTATATTCCAGATTGAAATTTAGGGGCACCAAAAAATAAATGACCCAACCTGATATTTATGTCTCAAACAACTCCACAAATGGAGAGTACAGGCTGCCTTCTCTGCCTTCTCAGTCTGGCCATAACACTATTTTAATTAAGAATATATTGTCGCTATGTCTAAGCAAGGTTTGGATCTAGTTTAGAAGTCCAGCAGCTAAAAAGCAATCCACTTTAAAATTGCTTAATAGTGAAAATGTCAATAATTTACTTTTACGTTATCTTTTCCTGTCTCCTTCAAAAGCTCCTTGTTCCAGCCTAAATTTCTTAAGCCCGCAAAGAATCTGTCTGAGACACACAGAGTAGAAATTCATTCTCTCAGAGAAGCTTACAGTTTTAAAGAATTACTTTAATTTCAGCTGTGTACAAAACCTGACATTTTAAAATTGGCCAAGAAAGAATATCCAGAAAAAATAATTTCACATGGAGCAAAGTTTTACTTTCAAAATGCTATTTTTTTTAATCTGTAATTTTAAAATGAAAAGTTGAATCAAAATTAGTTTTCAGCACAGTCATGGTGCTCTCTGAAATGTTTTAGCAATCCCAGAATCTCCAGGTCAGCTGCCAAGATCTTTTGTCTCTTTCTATCCTTCCCTACCATGAGATTCACTGTGTCCTCTCCATGGAACGATCTTCTATCTCAGCACTATTGTATTTGGACTTGCTCTTGTTTCTCCAATTATATTCAAAGGGTTGCAAGACATTAATCAACGAAATTAAGTAAATATTCAAGTTTTGACCTTCTCCAGTAGAGGTCCCAGGTCATATCTTATCCTCTGGCTTTTATACATTGGTACCTTCTCTGTGTCCCAAAGAAGCAGAATATTCAAGTGTGCATTAAGAGCTAAAAAAAAAAAAGAAGGTTTTGCAAAATGTGGGCCACTGAATTTGAATTAGAGGGTTCAGTCTTGGCATAGGCTTTCTCAGTGGCCAATTAAGGGTGAAGTTCAGTTCCTTGAACATAGACATCCATTACCATTAAAGATATCCTTTAAGGTGTTCATCTAGTTCTTCTGTTGAGTCTTCAGAAAGCCTTGTGTCATTGCTGCCATGTGGTATCCTTAGACAGTACAGGAATCCTGTCCTTAGGATTTATTCAAAGTGAATTACAGCAGCAGTTTCACTGAACTCCATATTAAGCAGATGCTGAAGTTAAGATACCACCTAGTGACATGTTTCTGTGGAACTCAGACCACTGCAGGGCTGTGTTTACGTGGAAAAGCCAGAATAATATTTATGATTCACAGAACCACATACAGAGTATGAATATAAAGATGTCAGCCTAAATCCTGACTTTGTTAGTCATCAGTAGCAGGTGCTGTCTGTAACACAATAGTAGCAGGACCAGCATGTAGTAGTGCTTCCTCAGATTTTTTTCTGGTTTCCCTAAGTTTTCACTTAGGGACTTCCCAAGACAGGGAGGATATCCTTGCATTTGCTAAGACATGGCTTATCCCTTCCCCTTCCCCTTTCCCTACATGGAAGGGTTTTTGTTGTGAATACCATAAA